>OVAN01011815.1:0-14312 GCA_900406275.1 Anastatica hierochuntica | reverse complement strand
CGATACCATTTGGAGCAGCCCGGTACCCTCGGGTCGGGGTCGTTACATTTTAAATTGGCCGTTTTCCGTCTCTGTTCCTCGTTTTCTGTCCCGTTTCCATTTCAATACTACCTAGTTTTTAACACACACCGACTTTCATGAATTCCTGCTTTGCGATACCGGAAGATGCCATCATAATTCAACATGAGTTAAAAAAAAACAAAAGCATACATCATACATGTTCGTTTATCAAATCTATTGTTATAGACTATAGTTCTATGATTGACCAACTAATTGACCTTTTTGGCCGTAAAACTTATATTTTTATCAGTTATCTCCCCGAGAGAATATATTAACAAAACATCAAAACCTATGGAAGATTGAAGTTGGAACTCTCTTTTTTTATTATTGTTTGTTTTGACTACGTATGTACTACGTTTATGATATGGTCGATGATTATCCCATAAACACCATCGGAGAAAAAAAAAAAAATCCTTGTTCACTCTGAAGAAAACATCATTTTGAGAAAATTCTTCTTGTCTACATCAACCACTCATATGAGTACATAATTTTTTTTGCCAACTAAACATTAATTAGAAATAAATCTCTCAAATTGGGCAATCAATTTAGAGGAGTTGAATCTACAAAAGAAAAATCATGGGTAAAAGAAAGTGATCCTCGCACCAGACCATCTGCTAATGTGTTCGCCGTCCGCGGTATAAGTGATATCGAGAACTCTGGGAAGTAATCACGAAGTTGCTTAAGCTCCTGCCTTTATGTATAGAAGACAAACCAGTCGTCCGGGTTTTGACAAAAGGTGATCAGATCCGCACAGTCCGTCCGGAAAAACTGGCAGTCTAATCCTCGGTCATGTATTTCTGACATTGCCCATAGCAGAGCTTCCAACTCAGAATGAAGCGGTGATAAACTTCGACGTTGGCATCTCGCCCCCATCAAGATCACCGTCTGAACTGTATCTGAACAGTGCCATCCAAGTCCGGAGGTGGCATCTGAGTGCTTCCAGGATCCATCTACCCTACAGATTAAACTAGTCGCAACGGGGGGCTCCATAGAAGATCCTTCCTCTTCAGAACACGAAGGCACTTGCGCTTCTTTCCATGCTATAGAATCTGTCTTTGCATTCCGCCGAATCTCATTCACATCCGACTGTATCCCCTGGAAGACTTTTTTATTTATTGCTTTCCATATTAACCATAAAATCCATGGGAAGAGGTCATATTGATCCTCATCATTTTTCCTCAACGGATTCCGCCAGAAAAGATAGTCCATGTTTGTAAAGATTGAGGTTGACGGAAAAGCCTGCGCGCTAACCGGATCATGACAGTAATTCCAAATCTGTTTAATCGAGTCACACTTAAAGAAAACATGATTTATTGATTCCTCAGAAGAACCACACCGTTGAAATAATGTATCACACTGTATTCCTCGGTGAACTAATTCGGTGGTGACTGCTAAACTGCGTGTGAGCATCTGCCACAGAAGATGTTGGATCTTCATTGGGCATTTCAGCTTCCATGTGTAAGCTTTCAACTCTTCTAAACCAGGACCTCAACCATTATTATTAATTCGATATATTACCGGCGAGTGTAAAAGTTTGTAGCTTGAATTTACCGTATATTGTCACGATTTTGTGTAATACCTGACTAAGCCATCGTAAGTAATGTGGCGACTAGGTTGAATGCCTCGAATTAGTATTGTGTCTTCCGGATTAAAAAATTCATGCAGCAAAGGCAAATGCCAATCCCTCGTTGTGGGGTTTATCAATTGATAAACTTGTAACCTAGGGTACCATGAAGAACCCCTACCTCTAGCTAGACGCGGATTAACATCCGGGATCCATGGGTCATTCCAGACTGAGGTATTTATGCCTGAGCCTATACGTATCCTAACACCTTGCCTGAGGAAATCTTGGGTCGAATAAATACTCTTTCAACCAAAAGATGGTGAATGCGGCTTTTTCGCATTTAAGGGATGAACATTCCTAAAATATCTACCGCGTAAGACCTGGGCGACCAAAGAATTCAGAAACTGAATTAACCTCCACAGTTGTTTAGCCAACAAGGCTTAATTGAAATCCTCCAGAGATTTGAAGCCTAAGCCTCCACTCTCTTTCGGGACACAGAGTTTTTCCCATGCAAACCAATGGAGACCGTGGTTACATCCATTGGAACTCCACTAAAATTTAGAAATCGCACTGGTTAATTTAGTAATTAACACGTTGTGGAGCTTGAAACATGACATGATATAATTGGGCAGCGCAAGAGCCACTAATTTGATCAAGATCTCTTTGCCCCCTTTGGACAAGAACTTGGAAGACCAGACATTAACCCGATCAACCAAACGTTCACGGACATAATTAAAAATCTGACTCTTAGGCCCTCCTAAACTTTTCGGAATCCCTAGATATGTACCCATACCACCTTCTTTTGCAATGCCTAAGAGGTTTTTCATTTGCCCTTAGTAATATTCATGACATTTTTATCAAACAAACCGTAGACTTATCAAAGTAAATCACTTGTCCCGAGGCTGTCCCATAATCTCGTAAGACATCCAAGATAGCTTGACATTGCGGTACCTCTGCCTTACAAAAGAAAAGGCTATCATCTGCAAAAAGCAGATGTGATATTGTTGGGCTATGTTTTGCTATCTTTACCCCCATGATCGCGTTATCCTGTTCTTTCCGTTTCAAGTTGGCTATAAGTACCTCTGTACAAATAATGAATAGGTATGGGGATAAGGGATCACCCTGTCGTAAACCTCGCTGCGGGGTAATGTTCCCCGTCGGTTGACCGTTAACCAAAACTTTGTATGAGACCGAACGGATGCACCACATTATCCAAGAAATCCACTCATGTCCAAAGCCATTTTCTTCATGACGGCTTCAAGAAAGGACCACTCAATACGGTCGTACGCTTTACTCATGTCCGTCTTAATCACCATAAACTCATACCGACAAGCCTGATTAGTCCGCAATCCATGGAACATTTCCTGAGCGATTAAAATATTGTCGGTAATCAATCTGCCGGAAACAAAAGCCGATTGTGTCTCGAAAATGACACGTGGAAGTATCTTTTTGAGCCGGAGACATAACACCTTCGAGATGATCTTGTAGGCCACATTACATAAACTTATTGGTCTTAATTCTGCCATCCTCTTCAGATGCTCCGTCTTTGGAATCAAACAAATGTTTGTCTCATTTAGACGAGCATCGAAACTTCCGCTTTTAAAGAAATTACGGACCAATGTAACCACATCTACCTTAAGAATCCCCCAATACCGTTGGAAAAATAATGCTGTCATCCCATCTGGTCCAGGCGCTTTCTCCGGGTGCATAGCAAAAATAGCCACCCTGACTTTGCTTTCCACAATATCCCTAGTTAAAATCTGGTTCATGTTATTTGTAATAACGTGATCCACATTTTCCAGAACCCGAGTTAGGTCGCCTGTCCTAGTAGATTTAAATAAACCATCAAAGTAATCAACCGCTATGTTTTTGATCTCTTATGGAGACTCCTTCCATGTATCTTGTGGATCAAATAACCCCGTTATTCGGTTCCGTGCTCGTCTCTGCTTTGTTGAGGCATGGAAAAATTTCGTATTTTTGTCACCCTCTTTTAGGCAGTTATTTCTGCTCTTTTTTTTTCTAGTAAATTTCCTCCTCTTTGTAAGCTTCTTAAAGCATACGTTTAATCTCTACAATAGAATTCTGAGGGATCAAATCATCGTTCTCAGCCTCCTCCAGCTTAATCTTCAGAGAATCTATTTTTTCCTTGCCTGGGGGAACATTATTCTTCCTCCACCACGAAATCGAATTTCTACAATTAGAGATCTTATCCACAAATGTTGGTGTCCTGAAATTCCTTGTACTCTGCCATCCACATTCTATGGCCTCAGAGAAATCCTCCTTCCCTACCCATCTTTTGTCAAAACGAAAATTTTTATAAAATTTTTCCGCTCGATAATTAGATTTTAACAATATCGGTCGATGGTCAGAACCAATCCTTGCTAAATACTCCACCTTGGAAAAATTGAAAACATTATGCCTACACCAGACATTTTGTTTACTACGCGTTCCTTTCCATGATAGTTGATCCCCCGCACATGGAAATTCTGTCATTCCACAATGCCTAAGCATATGAGTACATAATTTGTTAGTAGGTTTTGATATGATTTTAAAAGAAATATTCAATCCATGAAATAGAAAATAAATATATTATAAAATAATGGTTAAATTACAATGGTTGTATCCAATAACTAGGAAAATTTCCGCGCTACGTGCGGATTATGTGTTATATATATTGTTAAATAGTTTTTGATCCGCGCTACGTGCGGATTTCTTCTATAATTTCTATATGAAATCATGTGTAAATCAAATTAATATTTTTTATACTCTTTATCTTACCTTAGACATAATAGTTCTATTATCTTCAACTGTTAAAATATAATAACAAAGATAGCCCTTATATAATTGATACTATTCTGCAGTAAACTTTTTTATTTGAAGTATGTTCTGGGAACCGAAATTCGCACTATCGATTTACGATATCGAAGGAAAGTCAGGAAACCCAACTATCCCTGAGGTCCCGAATCTCTGCTGGGCCAAACAACGAGAGATCAAAACGCGATGAAAACAGACGATGAGTTAACGTAAAGATATTGCAAAGTAAAAGTAAACAAGATTCGTAGATAACGAAGTTACAGTAAAACGAAATCGTGAACAAAAAGTAAATCGAAAGTAAGCAGAAATCATAAACTAAGTAGAGTGAAAGAGATCTTATTCCGAATTCGTGCTTGAGCGTTTACAACTGGTGTTAATTCATGGCCACAAGAACTGTCGGCGAGAACCCTAGATCTAATAGCGTAAGCTCGTAAACCTAGTTGAGTCGTAGCTTGCTAACGAAAAACAAAAGTAAAACCCTAACTTTCTAAGTGTTTGGTGGTGACGAAATTTCTCTATGTCTCTCATTCTTCTCCTTAGCCCTCCTTTTATATGCCTTCGTAGGTTAAATCCGTTTCCTTTTCCGCCCTAGATTCGTGCATATCCTTCCGCAGAAATATTCCATTTTTCGGAAATATTTCATATTCTTACGAATTTTCCATATTTATCTTCAGACCTTGACTTTATCATATTTTCCTTTTATCTTTCGCGAACCTCGGGTAGATCGTTGACGTAATTGGGTCGGTTCTCGTTCCGAAATCGTAAGTCGGCTTTTGTCGCATTTTGGGTCTTCGTAAGCCATTTACCGACAAAGCAATTTTTACGATTTCTTTCGGAGAAATCATTCTTCGTACAACTATAAGGTGACGGTTTTACGAAATGATAAGACCGATCTTATGGTTAAGACAATGTCGGTGTTCGAGCTAACCACTATCGTTTCATACGATCGATACGAAGTTTTAAGGAAAGACTCAAGTCTTTACGGTTATTGCCGCGAAACTTCAACGGAGATTCCAATCGAGACAAAATAAGAAACGCTTGAACCGAGATTCAAAAGAGAAGACAATCAGGGAAGCATAGTCTGGGTGCCCATTGGGCGTCTAGACGGTGGTCTGGCGCCCAATGGGCGTCCAGACTGTGGTCTCGGCGCCCAATGGGCGTCCAGACTTACCGTTGTTTGTGTTGATCGTATTTTTGAAGCAATGCAGCTTACTGTCGTTGACGGTGACTTCTTATCGCTCCAGAACTTGTTTACCGAGATCTCTCGGAGGTCTCGGACGTTGATTTCGTTATTCTCGCGTTTAGTTTTCCGCGAGTTATTGGACTTTGCGAAGTGTTCACTTATGGAATTCTAGACGCGGATCTTTGACATTTGGTCTAGAGGAGATTGACATAACGGAAAGAGCCTCTGAATTATTAATCCTTTCGCGATTTTCATTTTCGAAAGAGAGATGATGCTTCCGTTACTCTTTTAGGCATCGATTTTTTCGTAACCGTTTTAGACCCCAACAGTTACGACTGTGTCTGGACGCCCAATGGGTGTCTAGAGTGTGGTTTGGGCGCCCAATGGGCGTCCATACTTGCCGTTGTTCGTGTTGATCGTATTTCCTAAGTGACGCGGTTATCCTCGTTTACGCTGACTTCTTATCGCTCCGGAATTCGTTTACCGAGGTCTCTCGGAAGTTATTCAGAAATATTGGTTGTTGATTTCGATGCTTCCATTTTTGACCCCAACAGTTAGCCCCTAGCTCGCAAGTTTCGATTGCGACTCTTGCGGGCGAGTCGTGTGTGTTTTAATCGGAATCTACGGCCAAGATGATTGCGAAGAAGAACTTTATCGATTATTTTATTGCGTGGAAATCCTTAAAAATATTGGACTCCCTCTCTCATTCCTCATTCATTCCTCACTTCTTCAAACTTTTGACTTGAGAACTCTTACCAAGAGAGAATGACTTCCCCATGTGATGGACAGAGAGATAACGACCCTGAGGTGGATGCCGCTTCTTCGGAGGATCTTTCGAATCCCCCGACTCGTGAAAACATTCTGGAGCACATGGTCGAGTACCTGCCTTTCCGCGACGATTTGTCTCCTTGAGAGATCGAGGTGGGGGACGTTGCCGTTGTTCCCCAGGTGGGTTCTCCGATCTCGGTCGCGTCACTAGTTCCTAAGTTCGTGCTGCCACCTCCTTCTCCGATCGTTCCAGAAGATGGGACGATCCACCCGACGGGCTCTTCGAAGACTTCTATTCCCGTTAGTGATTCAGAGCATGAGCCTGAATCAATTTCTCCTCCTCCGGTCAGGCGAGAGACCGTCCTAGGCCTCCGTGCTTCTGGCACCACCCCTACCGTTGCTTTCGAGGGACGCAAGAGGGCTTGTGCTGCTATGGAGATAGCTAGGAAGAAGAGGTGTGTCAAAGGGGTCGAGGTCGGACATTCGCCCTTAGGATCTTCTGGCCCGAGCGCGCGGTCGCAACATCATGCCAAGGTTCGTTTTGTGGCTCACCATGTCAGATTTCTCTCTTCTTTCTTTTGTCTCACTTTATCTTTCGCGCAGTTCATATCTTTGATCGACAGGATGCTTAACGACTGCGGCTCGGAGGTCGAGCGTCTTAAGAAATAGCTTGCCGAGTGGAAGGGCCAGTTATCGCAGTTTGAGAGGAAATTGGAGGGTATCGATGATGCCCATTCCTTTGAAGTATCTCGATTGGAGACTCAGATTGGCGAGCTCGAGAGAGATCTCGAAAAGACGGCGAGTTCGTTGCTTAAGGAGAAAACGGATAGGGAGGCCAAATCCTCGGAGTTGCGTCGTCTGCGGCATCGGATGCAGCGCGACGAAAGCTCATCGAGCCGTGGGATTGCGGAGGCTGTGGCCGAGTCGAGGGCTGCTCTTTACGCCGTTTCTCGGACTCGTCTTGCTAAGATTGCGAGCTCTCTTGATTCATTGATGGATATCCACAACAGGGATCTTGCCCTGGCGGTTATCGAGGGATCAATGAGCGAGATTTGGACGTTCCTTAATGAAGAGTCCCCATCTTGGCACGCTGAAGAGGCGAAATTGTCTGTGCGCCAAGCGGAGCTGGAGGCCGTTGAGGGGGAATTTGGCTCTATCTTCGTGGCTCTGAAATCTGATTGTGCCCTTTCACTGTTTTCCGATAACTCCGAGAGGCAGGATCCCGTGGGCATCAAGCTTGATGGTGCTGAGGGGGGGGGTGGAGGAGACAACGTGGCTCCGAATTCGGGTGAGGACGCGGTCTTACCTACGGATGATTAGCGAGGTTATAGTCCCGATCGGGACGTTTGTTTAAGTTTTTTTTTGTTCTGGTTTGTTTTGGCCTGACATGGCCTTTTTCTGAGTTTCAGGATTAGCCGTATGTGGCTGTGAATCCCTTGCCGCTTTGCGGCTTTGTGTCAATGGATTGCGTTTTTGTTTTGATTTGGATGTGTATAATTAGTGTCGTAGTTGCAAAGAAAGATCACGAGTTGTTGTCTCATGTCTATCCTTCTGAGAATCGCCATATTCGTTGTTCCTTTAAGATGCGAGTTCTTGAAAGATTTACTCGTTCATATTTTCTCTGAACGTGAGAACATAGGCGAAGAGACAAATTTTAGAATCTCGTATCGGTTAGATACTATGTCTTGAGATGTCTGAGACCAATATGCTGGGTTTAGTTTGATTTGGTGTAGAGGAAAAATACGAGTTGTCATCTCGTATTTAACTCTTTCTGTGGATCATTCTATGCGTTGGTCGTTCGGGATGTTAAGGAATTTCATAAAATTTCTTGAGCAATAGGTATGAAAGAAAATACATGTTTTAGGATCTCGGATCAGTTAGATATCATGCCTTGAGATGTTAGAGACCAGTGTGTTGGGATTAGGGCAAGACCTAGGTTTACTCCCGGTTCTAGGGGGTGCGGTGACTAATTCCAGCTTATGTTTCCCATTGCGATTTTAACCTGATTCCGAACCGGTTTAGAGCCCACGATATGTTCTCGGCTTATACAACTCGTATGGTCGGAATTGAGCATCTCTCCAGGGACAATTTTTAAGTCGCCTGGAAGTGCTGACCAAAATTTTGGATTTCCTTTATAGCGCGCTATTATCCTAGTCGGATGTACGAGGACCAATTCGAGAAAGGTCAGGTGCGTTTGTTTAAGACGGCTTATATACTCGTCGAGACCAGCAACGAGTATAGCGTAAGAGCGAGTGCTCGTTTGTAATTTAAAGTCGCGGTCGGACTGTTTTTGGTTGAGTTTAGAATCGTGTTTTTCGGAAATTCGCGACGTCTCGCTCTTTCTCGGAAATCTTTCCGTTTAATAGTGTAATGCGTTAATGACCATTTTTAGTCAAGTTTTGTTAAGAGAGGTATGGTTCTATCGTATGATTTACGTTTCCGGGTTTACGATATTACCTGGGCATTTGTTTAGCGAATCGTGGATTGATGTGGTACCCGTAAAGTCATCTGCGAGAAGATATGTTTTTGCGATAAAAGAGTATTAGAGACTTGCTGGAAATCTTGTTGCGTTTTCTTATTATCGAATTTTTAAAAAAATATCGAGTACAAGGCGGATATAAAAATGTGGGAGTATACGATTATACGTACACCCACTCCCCCCCCCTTTTTAGAGGAAGGGGACAACTGAACTCTTCTTGCAAAGAGTTGCCTACATACCTCTTTCGAGGATCAAGTCGTCTCGTAGTTCAGTTTGTTACTGCGAATGACTACTCGTTTGGCAGAGTTGCGTTGGCCGTTTCAGTCGTGACGACTATATATGGGTCGACGGTTTCCTTTGGTGTTGAGAGTGTTGCTTTTTCGGGGACATTAGGCTCGAAAGTTTGTTTGTTTCCTCCGGCATGAGCCGTTTGTTGAGCTGACGATTTTGGCACATCTTTTTCCGAAGAGTCTTCGGTTTATGGCCAGGTTGTCTTCATTCGTTTAGGTTTAACCATGGGCGTCATTGCGACTTGCCTTAGCTTATGTTCGGCTAGGAAGCAAAGTCGTGCCTGCTTTTGGCATCCCTAGATTACGTCAATTTCGTTAGGAGTTAGGAATTTAATGTCGAGGTGGTAGGTGAACAGGACCGCCTTCATGGAGATTATCCACGGTGTGCCCATGATTACATTGTAGATGGCGAGATGGTTGACGACGGCGAAGTCGACGATTTTCGTAACTTCCTTGGCCATCACAGGAAGTTTAATCGATCCGAAATGACGTTGTGCCAGAAAAACCTGTGAGTGGTTTTGACATGGGTGTAATTTCGGACAACTCGATGTTCATCCTGTTGAGAGTGTCGCGAAAGATGATATCGACTGTACTTCCTGTATCCACGAGGATTCTTGCGACCTCGAGGTCTCTGTTGACGAGGTCGATCACGAGAGGATCGTTGTGGGGTTTGTCTAGCCCGTCGGTTTCGTATTCCTCGAAGGTGATAGTAGGTCTTTATCGATGATACATTGTCGTGAATGAACTGAGTTCCTCCGATGATCATATTCACCCTACGACTATTGGTGTCGTTGCTTTTGTCATCGAGTCTCATGCCACGTTTTCTGTCCGCTTGGGTTCCTTGAGACGCGACATCTCCAGTGGGTACTTTCTCGGTCCTCAGCGGGTGATTTGTATTGCGTATGAGGTCTTTAACGCTGGTTATATCCGAGATTTCTCCTGCGAGCAGTTTTGCTGTTAACCTCGCTACGAGAACTTTGCAGTTCACGGTGGAGTGACCCTTTGCTTGGTGAAACTTGCAGAAGGTGTTTTCGTCGTACGATGAGTTCCGCATCCAGGTGTTCCCCGACGTCCTACCTTGTTCAGTCGAGGAATTGACAGCGTAATTGTGCGCCCCTCGGACGTCTTCTTCCTCGTGATGGACGTACTTGTCGTTACGAGGGACTTTCTTTTTTGATTTCTGTTCAGAGGTTAAGTCTTTCGAGGACGCCTTTGCAGGTTTTTGTTTTTGCGATAGAACTTTCATCTCCTCTTCGATGATGATGAAATCTGTGGCCTTATGAAGCGCGTCTTGAATAGTGCATGGTTTTTCGAGGGCTATCCACTTTCTGAACTTCGACTTGTACCAGAGATTCTTCATAAGTGCGTCTACCGCCACTTTATCGCTGATCCCGTTGACTCTCGACATTACTATTTTGAACCTACTCATGAAGTCTCAAAGAGATACGTCTTCCCTTTGAGAGAGGCTCCACAGGTCAACATCGAAAGTTTCTCTGTCCATAAACATGGAGTACTGTTTTAGAAATTCTGAGAAGAGTTGACGGAAACTACCAATGGAGTTTCGCTTTAGGCGGGAGAACCATTCGAGGGTTGCTCCTTGGAGATGCTCGACGAATAGGTGGCCAAAGCCAACGTCTTTTTCGCCTTCCTTGAGCTTGGACCTCGCCATTGCGATCTGGAAGGTCTGCAGGTGAGCTTCCGGATCGGAAGTTCCGTCATACATCGGGATTTTCACTTTCCCGGGATCGGAGACTCTGGCGTTGGATATGCGAGCAGTGAATGGAGTTTTTTTAGCCTCTTCGAGGAGCCTGTCGATCTCTGGCGCGACACTAGTCGCGTGATGGATCTGCAATTTTACCGCTTTGACCTCTGCCGCCGTTTTTGCGATGCAGTTGCGGAGATCGCGAATCTCGTTGAGATCGTCGTAGGTCTTTTTTCGAGATGGTTGGCGCGTCCTGCGAATGGCTCTGGCCTGGTCCTCGGCCTGCTTCACTTGCTCTACCCAGAAGATATTTTCCTCTTCTTCAGTCATGGGTTCGCTGAGCTAAGAATCCCTTCGTGTCGTGCGACCCTTTACCCTTCGTGGGTGTACGTCAGCGTCTTCATTCGTGGGATCGAATTGATCGCTGAAGTCTAGGTCAATTCACTCGGCTTCGTTATCCTCCGTTTCCTTGTCGGGATTTGGGGGATCTTCCACATTATTCAAGGCGCAACAGGGGTGATTACATCAGGGCTTTGTTCCGATGGATTTTCCTGTGCGTTTTGGAGTAAGTCACGCGGAGTGGTGAAGTCGAGTCTCGTTCCGCGGAGTCTGGTAGCTCCACGCATAAGGATGGTTCTAGTCCTCGCAGTTAGGGTTTCAACTTGTTTAGCGAGGGAGCTAGTCAGTTTGTCTTGTTCGGTCGACTTCTATTCGAGAGTCGAGAACATCTGTTTGATCTCCTCGAACGCCACGGTTTTTGCGTCAACATTGACCGCGGTGTTGTTCGTGATTGGAGTGCTTTCAACGTTGTCGTTGGCGTTGCCGCCGTCACGAGCTGGTTGATTGTTCTGGTCGTCTGTAGTCATATTCGATCTAGCATTTTGCGGCTACGAGTTAGATTGATCTGTACCCTGCGCGAATAGGCCCTCTCCTTCTAGCGCCAAATTGTGGGAACCAAAATTCGCACTGTCAATTTACGATATCGAAGGAAAGTCAGGAAACCCCAACTTTGCCTGAGGTCCCGGATTTCTGCTGGGCCAAACAACGAAAGATCAGAACGCGATGAAAACAGACGATGAATTAAACGTAAAGAGATTGCAAAGTAAAAGTAAACAGGATTCGTAGATAACGAAGTTACAGTAAAACGAAATCGTAAACGAAAAGTAAATCAAAAGTAAGCAGAAATCGTAAACGAAGTAGAGTGAAAGAGATCTTATTCCGAATTCGTATTTGAGCGTTTACAACTAGTGTAAAGCCGTGGCAACAAGAACTGTCGGCGAGAACCCTAGATCTAACAGCCTAAACTCGTAAACCTAGTTGAATCGTATCTCGCTAACGAAAAATAAAAGTAAAACCCTAACTTTCTAAGTGTTTGGTGGTGACGAAATTTCTCTGTGTCTCTCATTCTTCTTCTTAGCTCTCCTTTTATATGCCTTTGTAGGTTAAATCCGTTTCCTTTTCCGCCCTAGATTCAAGCATTTCCTTCCGCGGAAATATTTCATTTTTTCGGGAATATTATATATTCTTACGATTTTTCCATATTTATCTTCAAACCTTGACTTTATCGTATTTTCCTTTTATCTTCCGCGAACCTCGGGTAGATTATTGATGTAATTGGGCCGGTACTCGCTTCGAAATCGTAAGTGGGCTTTTGTTGCGTTTGGGGTCTTTGTGAGCCGTTTAGCGACAAAGCGATTTTTACGATTTCTTTCGGAGAAATCGTTCTTTGTACGACTATGCGGTGACGGTTTTACGAAATGATAAGACCGACCGTATGGTTAAGACAATATCGGTGTTCGAGCTAACCATTATCGTTTCATACGATCGATAGAAAGTTTTTACGAAAGGTTCAAGTCTTTATGGTTATTGTCGTGAAACTTGAACGGAGATTCCGATCGAGACGAAACAAGAAACGCATGAACCGGGATTCGTAGGAGAAGACAATCGGGAAAGCATGTTCCGGGCGCCCATTGGGCCCATTGGGCCCATTGGGCGTCCAGACTTGCCGTTGTTCCTGTTGATCGTATTTTTGAAGCGATGCGGTTTACCATCGTTTACGGTGACTTCTTATCGCTCCGGAACTTGTTTACCGAGATCTCTCGGAGGTCTCGGACGTTGATTTCGTTATTCTCGCGTTTAGTTTCCCGAGAGTTACCTGACTTTGTGAAGCGTTCGCTTATAGATTGCTAGACGCGGATATTCAACATTTGGTCGAGAGGAGATTGACATAACGGAAAGAGCCTCAGAAGTGTTTATCCTTTCGCAATTTTCATTTTCGAAAGAGAGATGATGCTTCCGTTACTCTTTTAGGCATCGATTTTGTCGTAACCGTTTTTTATCCCAACAGTTACGACTGTGTCTGGGCGCCCAATGGGCGTCCAGACTTGCCGTTGTTCTTGTTGATCGTATTTCTGAAGCGACGCGGTTATCCGTCATTTACAATGACTTCTTATCACTCCGGAATTTGTTTACCGAAGTATCTTGAAAGTTATTCGGGAATTTGGTCGTTGATTTCGATGCTTCCGTATTTGACCCCAACATATGTATTAGTAAGATACATTATCATATATGCACTTTTTCTCACACTTAACTATGAGTTTTTAAAACATGCAGAAATTACATATTATGAAAAATAATAAGTCAAAAACATATGTACGTTGTTTTTACTATATTATGAAAAATAAATGTTTTTATTCTTATTCTTTATAAAATAAATTTATATAAGACCGTTGTTTTTACTATATTATGAAAATAAATGTTTCTAATCTTATTGTTTTATAAAATAAATTTATATAGTGGGTTGTTTGGTTGGTGGGGAGAGAGTGGTGAATTTCTTTTTCTATCAGTTTAAAATGGAATTTTTTATAATACTTAGAACTCCATTTCTTTTAACGCAACAATTTCAAAATTTTTTTTAAACTTTCCAAATCCTAAAACCCTATTACCGAGCTTTTAATCCGATTATGCATAACTTTTCTTTCATATTATTAGGTTTTATAATTTATTTTAGTTGTGCACACACAATCCATGTTAAGAATTTAATACTTGGTTCAACAAATATTTCACTTAAAATGTTCGATTCATATAATTTATTGATATAATATTTATTTTTTTCCAACTACACAATAATCAAAAGTTTTTCCTCAAATTGGGTGACCAATCTGGGGGCGAGAGTCTACAAAAATAAAATCATTATGAAAAGATCGTGCTCCTCGCGCCAGAGTATCAACTACTGTATACGCCGTACGTGGAATAAGTGTCAAAGAGNCCAGTCATCCGGTTGATTTATGATGTTTGTTAGTTCCGCACAGTCCGTCTGGAAAGTCTGACAGTCTATGCCTCGGTTGTGCAGCTCAGTAATCGCCCATAGCAGAGCTTTGAACTCTGAATGCAGTGGTGATAAACTTCTGCGTTGGCCTTTAGCCCCCAACAAGATTACTTCGTTCTCTGAA
>OVAN01011814.1:2972-14312 GCA_900406275.1 Anastatica hierochuntica | reverse complement strand
TTAGCGACACATCCTGGGCTAGAATTTTTGCAAGGCACACCTGAATTTCAAGAAAGATATGGTTAGATAACTTCAAATACATTTTTGTCTCTTTATATTTTATGTGACTTTCCCCTCCTTGGCATTCCTTGAGTTATGCTGTTTAGTTTTCTGGAAATTGAGCTGAAGTTTGGTGATATATTTTATTCTTAGATGCATGTGGTTACTGGTTAGCTAATAGCTACTGTGCTAGTTAGGAAGAACAAGTTTGTTGTGTGCGGTAGAAAGTTGTATCTGAATCTGGCGAGTGGTTAATTCCATTAATAGGGGCGTAAGATAATTTTATCATGGGTGCATCCAGATATTGTGGCATTACCATGCAGGACACTGTCAAGTTTGCATTTGTATTTTCTAAGCTAAGATTTTTTTGTTGTGCTACACTTTTTCTTGTAACTTCAATTCCATAGAGGTTGGAAGGATGCCGTGTATCATCTTCTGTCTAGAACATGATCATTTTGGCTGTATCCAATACGTTTATAACACCTCTGTTTCTTTTCCCCCAAATCAAGCTTGTTATATCAGGGAATAATTAGGTTAAATTTTCCAATTTTTTCGAAGTAATTAATAGGAATTGAATTGTGGATCATGTGTTACTACTCACAAAACTGCATGAACACTTTTAAGTTTTTACCTTGTTTGGAGTGGTATTTTCCATTTGCTGCTGCTGTTAAAGATGGTGGCAATTCAAATTGTCTTTTCAGGAATGCAGTTTTCTGATACTATCTGTATTTTGATTGACAGCTGAAACTGTCACCTACAGAATATATTACTACATAAATAGATCAGGAAATGGTCGACTTACATTTAGGGAGCTGAAACGGGGTAACTTAATAGATGCTATGCTTCATGCTGACGAAGAAGAAGATATCAACAAAGTGCTGAGGTACTGACAAAACAAGTTCGTTTTATCGTTGTACATATTGAATCAGGCTGCAAGTTGCGCAGATCTGCAGATTGTAATTTTGTGTTTTGACATCCAACACTTTCTATATATGGTGGCAACTAGGTACTTCTCATATGAGCATTTCTATGTCATATACTGCAAGTTCTGGGAGCTGGATACAGACCACGATTTCCTGATTGACAAAGAAAACCTTATGAAGTATGGAAACCATGCGCTTACCTACCGGATTGTCGACAGAATATTCTCACAGGTTTCGTCTGTAAAATCTTGAACTAATAGCATGGTCGTTTAGTACATGCTTCACTAAAACTTCTGTCTTTTTTTGTTCCAAGTTATTAGTTAAGTTAAGATGAATGTCATCATAAATAATGCATTAATTTCTACTCAGGTCGCTAGGAAGTTTACTAGCAAAGTTGAAGGGAAAATGGGGTATGAGGATTTTGTCTATTTCATACTTGCTGAAGAAGATAAATCGTCAGAGCCTAGCCTAGAATATTGGTAAGCTGTGACGTAAGGATCCAGACAGACAGCATCGGCTGTGTTTGTATCTGACGTATTTATTTATTGGACCAGGTTTAAATGCATAGACTTGGATGGAAATGGAATTCTTACGCGAAATGAGATGCAATTCTTTTACGAGGAGCAGTTGCATAGAATGGAGTGCATGGCGCAAGAGGCTGTTCTTTTCGAGGATATCTTATGTCAGCTCATTGATATGGTCGGACCAGAGGTACAGCATTATGTGGTTGTTATATGTTTAAGCTGTCGCTCTCATATATTTGAGGAATATATATGACAGACGGAATAATAGTTGATGTTTCCGGTCTTCTTTCTGACTCTTAAAATTCTGTCAGTTTTATTCATCGTTCTTGTTTCCTTTCACAGAATGAAAGCTATATAACTTTGCATGACCTGAAAGGCTCCAAACTCTCTGGGAACGTCTTCAACATTCTTTTTAACCTTAATAAGTTTATGGCATTTGAAACACGGGATCCGTTCCTCATTCGTCAGGTACCTCTTGTCTGATATTTAACCTTGCTGCTTCTTAACGTGTGGCTCTTATAACATATCCAAATGTCCAAACGGAAACAGGAACGCGAAAACCCTACATTGACAGAGTGGGACCGTTTTGCACATAGAGAATACATAAGGCTTTCAATGGAAGAAGATGTTGAAGATGCATCCAATGGAAGTGCTGAAGTTTGGGATGAGTCACTGGAGGCTCCCTTCTGAGTCCATAGAGGTAAGTAAGCATTCCTGGATCCACTTTCCTTTCTACAAACCCGCAACACGATGATCAGAGCCAATGTTTCCTTAAACGGAAAATCATACTATCTAGGCGCTCTAGTTAGTGCAATTGGTGTTTATTTACGGCATTGGTTAATCGTGCAGGTTGTGTCCGCTATCACTGAACAGAAATTACCAAAATCATTAATAACGGGAGGAGTAACGAAAAGGCAAAAACCGAGTATATCCTCTGCATCAAAATTTGTTCTTAGGTCCATGTCGGGGAGGAGGTATATATCTTCTCAGGTTTGAAACCGGTTGGAAATTTCTGTTTTTGATACAAAAGAGTACATTAATTTATTGATCGGCAAGGCTGGTTTGCATCTTTACAGTTTGAAGTTTATGTGCTTCTTTTTTTTTGGTTAAATTCCTCCTGAGTTCATATGTACTTTTTGTAGCTTTTGAGACTTTGACCATCTTCTGTTGTTGTTTAAAAATTGTTGATGTGCACTTGCTTGGTTTTTTTTTCCTTGGAGGATGTTTTAGAAAGTAAGCTTAGTTGCTTAATTTTCTGATAGCAATAATTAGGTTTTAATCTCTAATCTCTCTCAGGTTCTGCTTGCGAATAATGAATGCTACTTGAAATCATTTCCTTATTAAGTTATATAAAACCTATCCATGATACTTTCCATCTCATAATGTTCCTTATAATTTACACATGCAATAAAATCTTGCAATATCATTTAAAAATAGCATTTTTTTTCTCTGCATCTAACCTTATCGGACTTTTTTAAAATATAAAAGAACATAATTTGAATTTTTTAAAATGGACAAAGGTTATCAAATTTGTAAATATTGTATTACATACAACTAAGTATGCCATCGGCCGAGCGGCTTGACTCAAGCCCGATTGACCGATGGCATCGTCTCATCAATTTGTGAATGTTTTCACTAAGGGTTTTTCAACATCGTTGTTTAATGATTTCCGGTCCAGTGTATCCGTTATGATGCCCGGCATTTCAATTCTCACAAAATCAAGATTCGAAGATGCAGTGTTTAGTGAAATGAACCATAATTAACTCTAATAAGATTGATGGGTATTGGGCAGCTACAAAAATTGAAAACCGAATCAATCAGCGAGCCAACCTGGAAATGTAGAAAGAGAGAGAGACGTAAAAAGCTGAAAACTTTACAAGTGGGATTTTTGTTGGTAAAGTCGTAAATAAATTCGAATCAAAGGGTAATCTCATAACCCTCCCTCTCCTCCCTTCTCATCGAACCGTAAAGCAACAAACAACAAACCCAAATCGTTGCAAATTTGCAGATAGAGATCTGAGTAAGCTCACGCATTAATGGCGAACTTAGTTCCTAACCTCTAGATCCACCCTTCGCTCTACATTCCTTTCTTCAACCGTTCCTTTCCTCTCCTCTCTCTCTTTGTCTCCTTCGAGCTTTTGAATCGGTTTCGGATTCCTCGAGCTTCCTCAGGTGCTTTTGAATCTCTGATTTAACACATATTTTTTTTGTTGATAAGGAATCGAATTAGCTTTTGTTTGAGCATTGTGCTTGCGTTAATTTTGGTGTTGCGTTTCTGAGAGAAATGTTTGAAAATATTCTTTTTGTTTCGCTTCTTTTGAAAAATCTAAGATCTTGCAATTAGATTGATGTGGTTCTTTAATTCATTTTCCCAGCTTTGAGTGAAGAGAGCTCATAGAAGAAGAATTTTTTGGTTGAAGAAGATAAGGAACTTGTTGTTTCTAGGGTTTTTGTTTTGTTGATTCTGAGATTAAAAGGCTTGTGGAAGAAAGTATACTAAAAACTCTCTGGTTAATTTTCTAGGAATGAAGGAAAGTAATAAAACTTAAAAAGAGTTTTAAGAAGTTGAGTGAGAGCTTAATGGAGGATTACTCAAAGTATACGCATAGTCCTGCTCATTTAGCTGTTGTGCTTCATGATCATGCGGCTCTTAGGCGTATTGTCATGGGTCTTCCTCAGTTAGCTAAGGCTGGTGAGGTTACTAACGAAGCTGAGTCTTTGGAAGCTGAGGCTCGTGCTGATGCTGTCACGGCTGTTATTGATCGTCGAGATGTTCCTGGGCGTGAGACTCCTTTGCATCTCGCTGTTCGTTTGCGGGATCCAATCTCTGCTGAGATTTTGATGTCTGCTGGAGCAGATTGGAGTCTGCAAAACGAGAATGGTTGGAGTGCACTGCAAGAAGCGGTTTGCACTAGAGAGGAGGCTATCGCTATGATTATTGCGCGGCATTACCAGCCGCTCGCTTGGGCGAAATGGTGTCGGAGGCTTCCCAGGATAACTGCTTCGGCTTCTCGTATCCGTGATTTTTACATGGAGATTACCTTTCATTTTGAGAGCTCGGTTATTCCTTTTATTAGTCGGATTGCGCCTTCTGATACCTACCGGATATGGAAACGCGGGTCAAATCTCCGTGCTGACATGACCCTTGCAGGTTTTGATGGGTTCCGTATTCAACGATCCGATCAGACCTTTCTTTTTCTGGGAGAGGGTTATACTTCCGATGATGGAAAAGTATCGCTACCGCCTGGTTCCTTGATTGTTCTTTCTCACAAGGAAAAAGAAGTGACAAACGCTTTGGAGGGGGCAGGTACCCAACCAACAGAAACAGAAGTTGCTCATGAAGTAGCTCAAATGTCTCAGACTAACATGTATAGGCCCGGTATTGATGTCACTCAGGCTGAGTTAGTTCCTCAATCGAATTGGAGACGGCAAGAAAGGACAGAAATGGTCGGGAGTTGGAAAGCAAAAGTCTATGACATGCTTCATGTGATGGTGAGCGTGAAATCAAGAAGGGTTCCTGGTGCAATGACCGATGAGGAACTGTTTGCTGTTGATGAAGAGAGAATGGCAAATGGTGCCGAGAATGATGGCTTTGAAGATGTATTGACATCTGAGGAAAGAAAGCAATTGGATTCTGCTCTCCGGATGGGGAACTCTGATACTGTTGAAGAGGAAGAGAATGACGTTAACGATCACCAGGAAAATGTTTCAGGAGGAGAAGCCAATGGTGCTCCTTCCAAAGAGAAGAAAGGCTGGTTTGGCTGGAATAAGAAAGGCTCAAAACCTGGTCATGATGGTACCGAAGATACAACGACAAAGCTCAAGAAAGGCTCAAAGTTGGCACCAGAAGAGGGAAACCATAAAGAGAAGGGAAAAAGCCAAAGATCTTCATCACTATCTGATAACACAAAGGAGGATCTTGGAGATGCCAAGAAGGGAAAGGACAAAGGCGTGGCCAAGAAGAAGAAGAACGAGAGTGAATACAAGAAAGGGTTAAGACCTGTATTGTGGCTAACACCCGATTTTCCTCTTAAGACAGAAGAGCTTCTTCCGCTTCTCGACATATTAGCCAATAAGGTCAAAGCTGTGAGAAGACTAAGAGAGCTCCTTACCACAAAACTTCCAACTGGAACATTCCCTGTGAAGGTAATTTCTTTGGCCTTGTTTATTAGGTGCCATTTCAGTTAATCTTATGTTTTGCTCATCGGGTCTCGTCTGCTCATTGTGCAGCTTGCAATCCCCATTATTCCAACCGTCCGTGTTCTTGTCACTTTTACTAAATTTGAAGAGCTCCAACCATCTGAAGAATTCTCAACTCCTCCTTCCAGTCCGGTATTTCATGACGCAAAGTCATCAGAGAATTCATCATCAGCGTCATGGATGTCGTGGATGAAAGGTACTCGTGGTGGTGGCCAATCAAGTGACAGTGATAGCAACCGCTACAAGGACACTGAAGTTGACCCTTTCCTCATACCATCAGATTACAAGTGGGTGGACTCAGCAGAGAAGAAACGCCGAATGAAAGCCAAGAAAGCTAGAATCAGGAAGAACAGGAAACACGGTGCTTCAAAACCCGGTAACTCGAGTTCCCGTTCCAATCAAGAACCAGATGAAGCACATAATGTCACTTAGATGAGAGAAAAAAGGTTGGTTGTGTTATTGCCATTTATTTTGTTGTAATGTCTGTCTTCTTATTTGTGAAATTCTTAAGGAACACATTTGCTACAAAGAACAGCCATGTTGCTTTGTTCAGCTAATCTTCAAAGGCCGAAGCCATTAACCGGTTTAGTTTCGTTCCCGGTGCTCTGAATCGTCTGCTAACCATTGAACTTTCCTTTATCATATACTAAACTCTTTGTACAACAGATGAAGAGGAGACTTAAAGCTGTAATGTTACTTCTGTACATGTACCGGTAAAAGTTACCAGAAGCGGTCTTTATTGACACTGAGATAACCCGACATGACTTTACCACCGGTGTTCCTCATACCGTCGATGAGGAAGCACCAAGTGGAACCCAATGCTCCGACGAAGAAATCAGCTTCAGACGCCATTAAGAAGTTAACCAGAGGATAGTTCGTGCTCGTCTCTCTCCCGAGGCTTGCTTCATACTCAGCCATCGATTTGTTACCAACTTGTCTCTTCACTTCCGTGTAATAGAATCTCCAGTGAGCATAATCTTTACTTCTGTCGACAACTTCCTTCATTTCCGTCGAGAGCCATATCCTGTTGAGCTCAGGAAACCGATCTCTGATCCGATCAGCTAAACGCATATACTCTTCTAAAGAAGCAACTCTCATTTCACAAGCTTTGTCTCCCATCCTCACGTGCACACTCAGCATTGGCCTCGGGATCCATGGCTTGTGATTCGACCAAACACGCTCCTCAATATCCATCCTAATCTTCTTCTTCTTCTGTCTCCAATCTCCTCTAGAGAGAACAAGCTCAGCAGCTTCTTTACCAAACGCAGAATGTCGAGCAACGTTCATCAAACTACAAGTGTATTCCGTTTGAAATCTCATCAGGTATCTCACTGCTTGTGCTCTCCACCATCTCCTATCCATTTTCCGGTGACCGGAGATTAAGGTTCCGTTGATTTCTGTAGTAGGCTTCATATAACTCCAAGGCTTACCCCATAGCTTCGGTATAGGTCCCGCCCAAATCTCCTTTGAGCTGTAGTTTTGTTTCCCTGTAACAATCCCACTCTCCCACGCTTCTTTCTTCCTCATCACCTCAAATGCGCGTTCCTGACATTCTTTCGATGTTTCCGGTAGAAAATAGCAAGACCAGCTTCCTCGAGAAGAACCTGGCAACCAAACAGAAATTCAAAAATCAAACTCAAATTTCGGTTCTTCCTTTCAGAAAAATGCTACTTTTCCGCACGTAATCAAGAAAATGTAGCCTACGATGTCGCTAGCTTAAAGAAAGCATCATGTTCTTTCGAGTTCTTGAAAACGTTTTAAGTACCTTCGCAGCCATCATGGTCTGCGCGATTATAGTGATTAGCAACGAGCACTCGTTTTTCGTTTATAGCTATAGCAAGAAGACCAGTCATTCCAGCAATCTGAGCTCCAATTCCGAAACCGGGAAGCGTTTCCCAATCAGCTACAAGGAACTTAAGACTCTTATTCTTACAGTCCAATGGATGCTGATGAATCCATATATCTCGTTGCACTCTTCTCGTTAACGGATAATTCTCTTCATCACCTCCATGAATCTGAAACAAGCTTTTCTAAATCATTCATCATAGAAGCTTCTTGATAACAAAGAAGAAGAAGAAGAAGCATACCCAAGGAGGAGAAGTATGATTCGCTATTCGACTATCCAAACTCTCCCAAAGTCTTGACCTTTCCTCACAATTCTCCAAATGTGGAGCGTTTGGGACATCAGATTTGTTCACTCTTAGTTTCTTCAAAAACTCTTCATCATTTAGTAACAAGTTGTCCCAAGCAGAAACCAAAAGTTTCACCTGATCATCATCATCATCTTCCACTTCTTCTGTCTCATCTTTGCTCTTCCATTGCAGTGTTTGGTCTATACTTGTGACCATGTCTGCTACAATAAACAACTTAACTTGTCATCATCACATAAAACACAACAACAACAACAAATCAAACCACAAAAGTTTCTTGAAACTCACTGATGATGTTAGAGGTGGAATTACATAGAGGAGAAACAGAGGATGAGGAGGAGGAGGAGAAGGCGGCGAATTCGAAAGAACCAAGAGAAGTGAGAGCAGCTAAGAAGAGTGAAGTGAGACAAATCCCACAAAGAAAACCAACAACACAAATTTGACATGGAAATGAATTTCCAAGCTTTATTGCTTTCTCTCTAACCACTCTCTCTAATGACTTCATTACTTATGCTAAGAACCAAACCCACTTTTTTTTTTCTTCTTTCACTTTCTTCAACTCAAAGATTTTCTCAAGAAACTACTTTCTTTAATAGTCACACTTACTAACAACTATCAACTAAAAATCACATGAAAATCTTCTCTCTAAACTTTTTCTTTTCTTTTGTATTTAGTAGAAAGAAAAAGATGGATCAAAGATTGTTTACTTCTTTCATCAGTGGTCCATTGTTTCTTCTATTTTCCTGCAACAGAAAGAAAAAAGACAAGAAGAAATTAGATAGATCAAAGTCAGCTACAAAATATGATGAACATCTTATAAATTTTCAGTTCTTTTTCTACCTTGAGAAAGAAGAAGACTCTTTAAAAAAAGAACTTTGAAACGGATTGTTACATAATTAAGGAGATATTAAAGGGAAGAATAACATAACTGTTGATAGTATCTAAAACTCCATTGATTTTTTATTTTAAAAAAAGCAATTTTGAAATCTGTTTTTCTTAAAATTTTATGAAAATTTTAAGAGTTTTGACACTTGGAGTATAAGGAAAGAAAGAACAAAAAGCCTTTTATTACCAGCTAGTCTGAAAATGAGACAGAGAATCAAAAACACAAAACCACTAAGTACAAGCCAAGAATCTCACCTAGAATGATTTATTGTTGTTTTTTTAACTATAAACTTCGTAGAAACCAAAGTGTAAAAATTCATGAATCTTTCATGGAAAAAGGAAGAGAGAAAAAGAGAAAAAGCATTGAGAGTCTAACACCAAAAGCTCAGTTTCTTAGGACATGAAATAGAGACAAGTGTGAAGTTGATGTGAGCAAAGGTTGTGTTGTGTTTTATATTTATAATGTTTGGTAAAGCAATTAACTACAACTCATATGGTGCTTGGAAAAAAAAACAAAAAAGTTGAAGTCTTTTTATTTTATTATTATTATTATTTTTTTTAAGTTGAAGTCACTTGAACTAAAAGTTTAGTATAAAATACAAGATAATATTGATAAATGTATACATGTGTTTTGTTTTTATTGGTATTATATACAAATCCAATCATACTCAATGGCAAGGTTGGTCATGAACATGATGAGGGCAAAATAATGATTTTTTAATTAATAATAGTGACTTCAAATCTTTCATCTATAATTTTTTTCCTTGGTATTTGAAATTATTTTTAGATATGTCAATTTAAAATAATAAAAAATTACTCTTGAAAAAAAAATTGAATCTAGGACACAAAGCACTAATCCCTTTGAATTATAAAATTTTTAGATATTCTCATTAAAAATAATATTGTATTTCAAAAAAGTATGAATGTAGTGCACAAAAAAACTAATCTATTTATCTGATTTTAAGAATGAATATTATTAATACAACATTATTTCAGCTAATATATTCTTCACGTTACTACAAAATTTGGACGTATATAATATTTAATTTGAGCGAGGTTGTGTTGTGTTATAAAAGTAATCATCTGTTTAAATTTTGATTTTTTAAAACAAATTGTTTTATTAAATTTTATAGCATACTTTGAAGAAATTGACTATGACTCACATGGTGTTTGGAAAAGAGTTAAGTGACTTGAGTTAAAAGTTAAATTAGTATAAAACTCCATATAATATTGATAAATGTATGCATGTGTTTTGTTTTCATTGATATTATATACAAATCCAAGCATGGTCAATCGCAAGGTTGGTCATGAGCAATTGATTATAATTGGCAAAACATTGATTTTTTTTTTTATTATTAGATGTAGAAATTTAATCTTTATCTATAATTTGTTTTTGGCATTTGAAATCATGTTTAGATAACTTTAAAATAATATTTTATTTTTTTAAAAATATGAATGTATTGCACAAAAAATTTGAGCTCTGAATTTTAAGAATGAGTATTATCAATACAAAGTCATTTCAGCTAATATATTCTTCACGTTACTACAAAATTTGAACGTAATATTTAATGTGAGCAAGCTTGTGTTGTTCATTAAAAGTAATCATCTGTTTAAATTCTGATTTTTTTAAAAAAATATCGTTTATTATAATTTTATAACGTTTGGTAAAGCAATTGACTACAACTCATATGGTGCTTTAGAAAAAAGTTGAAGTTACTTGAATTTAGAAAACTCCAGATAACATTCATTAATGTATACACGTGTTTTGTTTTCATTGGTAGTATATACAAAACCACCATGGTTAATGGCAAGTTGGTCATAAACAATTAAACATGATTTTATCCACAAAAAACAATTAAACATAAGGGCAAAACATTGATTTTTTTTAATTACTCATGGAAATTTCAAATCTTTCATCTCTATTTTTTTGGTATTTGAAAATCAGTTTTAGATATGTCGATTTAAAAATTAACACTTTTTTTTACAACCACGCATTAATTAAGAGTTCACTATCAAATTGGGTAGACAATTCGGAGGAACGAAGTCTACAAAATTATGCTCATGAAACAAAATACGGGAATCCCGTGCCAAAGTGTCTGCGTATGTGTTCTCCATTCGCGGGATATGCAGCAAAGAGAAGTATGTGAATAAAGCACTAAGAGATTGGTAATCCTGAATTTGTGTATGAAGGACTGGCTAATTTGGCGAAAAATTAACACTTTATCCTATAAAAAAAATTAATTAGGACACAAAACACTAACTCCTTTGAATATAATGGGCAAAACATTGATTTTTTTTAAATCGTAAAATTCTTAAATCTTCGATCTATAATTTTTTCGGTATCTAAAATAAAATTTTAGATATTCTGATTGTTGATCAAAAAAGATATTCTGATTTAAAAATAAAGCTCTAAAAATAATACTTTATTTCAAAAAATATGAATGTAGTGCACAAAAATACTAATCCCTTTATATTACCTCTAATATCACTACCACATCATTTCAGCTAAGAGCATGTTCATTGAAAGGTTCTTAAGAGTTTCTTAAGAGCCGGTTTTTAAGTTTCTTAATTAAGAACCAGCTCTTAGTCGGTTCTTAGGTTTTTTTTTTTTTTTTTTTT
>OVAN01011813.1:0-14314 GCA_900406275.1 Anastatica hierochuntica | reverse complement strand
TACTTCTCATGGATACCTCTATGGAAGATTTGAAGTAGGTTTCCCTTGGTAGTACCGTGGTGAGGATAACCTCTTATGTATCCATTGAAACGGTCCCAAGTTTCATAAAGTGACTCCATACCTCCTTATTTGAAGGTAGAGATCTCATTCCTTATTTTAGTCATCCTTTGGGGTGAGGAGAACTTATCCAAGAACCTCTTTTTGCGTTCGTCCCATGTTGTAATAGAAGATGTCACAACGCTCTTCTCCCATTGAGATGCTTTGTCGCCTAGAGAAAATGGGAACAAAGTTAATTTGATTACATCTTTCGTCACTCCATTAATCTTTTACCATCCCGCATAACCTTCCAAAGTTGTCCAAGTACTCTAGAGGGTTTTCCAACGCAAAACCAAAGAATCTAGCGTTTTACACCATATTGATCAAGCTTGACATGATCTCAAAGTTGGTGTAGCGGATTGGTGGGGGTTTTATACCCATCCTTTCGCCATTAGTTAATGGCTCATCACCTTCTCCAATCCTTGGTTCTTCTCTTGGGAGTTGGATTGGACGGTTACCTCGGTCATCTAGACCAACGAAAACCCCATGGTTTGGAGGGGGAAATCGCTCTTGTTGAGGGTTCTCCATAGGTGGAGGATTCTCTTCTACAACCTCTTGATTCATACCCAACCTTCTTATACAGGCTTGTCTTTCTCTAGCTCTTCTTTGTCTTGATTGTTGTCTTTCAATGAGTGTTGGATCAATGTCAAGAAGTCTTGTATTTGGCTCAATTCTTGACCTAGATATCATGTACTTTCACAAATCAAAGAAAATCAACAAAAAAAAGTTAGAAACTTAAATGAAATAAGCAAAAAGTAAATCCTAGTCTTTTAAATCTAGAAATCTCTTTGAAGATTCTAGCTAATGAGTAAATCTCCGACAACAACGCCAAAACTTGACGATGGGCGGTTTCTTCTAAGTTTATAATTTATAAAACCTAAGCCCACTCACAATCCCGGAAGAGTAGGAGGTCGAGTTATAGTACTTAAGCTATCGTCCAGGAATTTAGAGGCTTATCTAGAAGAACCTACACAAAGGAAATACACTAGATATCCTAGTCTAGGGAGTCGATTTAGATGGGGATTGTCACAAGTCTCTACTAAATCTAGCTATCAACATGGCCAAACATAATTGAAAAGCATAAATAAAAGCAATAATTAAAAGCAAGAAATGAGTGAACCTGAATGCCAACAATGAAAAAGAACGGATCTTGAGATAATAGCAATGGGTTCGGGGTTGATCTAGAGATGTTATGGACTTTGATAAGGCTTTATTAGAGGATTGACGCTATTCCTAGGCCAAAGATCCCTCCTTAATCGATTTACCCACTCTCATAGCGAAGATCTATTCACCCATACATATTACAAGGCTCAACTGCCTTTTGTTGTCCATCTAAACATGTAAGTGATAGTGTTCCTGAAGACCTTCTAGCCATCTAGCACCTAGGTAACATCCACTCTCATGGGCCCAAGTGAAAGACATAGATCTTGTTCTCTCAAACATTTCATCGAACACTTTCTAGGCGTCAATGAGCAAGAAATGAACTTTGAAGAACTAAACAAGATCTAGTAGGAATCTATTCCAAAATCTAGCCTAATCATTCATCAAAACCCTAGATATAACCCTAGCCTACTACATCTCAAGATCCAAGAAGGATCTAGACACTAAGAGTCATGGAAATCGAAAGACATAGATTTGGTCTTTGAGCTCCCTTGTTCTTAGAAATAGATGTAAAAGAAAGAGATGAAGAGAAGAGATCCAAATCCAATCAAAGTTACAAGAGTTTGATCTCAAAGATAAGATATTGAATAGACAAAGATATGTTTTTGG
Source organism: Anastatica hierochuntica (assembly GCA_900406275.1). NCBI lineage: Eukaryota > Viridiplantae > Streptophyta > Magnoliopsida > Brassicales > Brassicaceae > Anastatica > Anastatica hierochuntica. The sequence continues at coordinate 12,448 of OVAN01011813.1, read as the reverse complement.
TTCACAAAAGATGGTATTTATACTAAAGAGGGGAAGAGTGGGTGCCTTAGAAGCAAAATATCCCGTAAAATTGTCCTGCCTTCGCCCAAAAATTGGCTAATATCGACCTGGAGGTCGACAGCTGCTTACTTTGGGAAGCAAGGCTCCCAACTTAGCCAGTTGTGAACTTAAAGTGGGCTATTGTCGACCTTGAGGTCGACAACTGCTCACTTTGGCAGCTTGTGGCTTCTTATTTCATCCTTTGATTGCTCCTTTTGGTTTCATCTTCTCCCATAGCATTTGGCTCCTCTTTTCCTTGATTCCTCAGCTCCATATCCACCTTGAATCCATCTCTAAAGCCTCCATGAATCCATCCCAAAGTTGTTCCTACAAATGCAAAGAAATGACATGTAAATGCAATGATGTTATCCTAGGGGATTAGGATCAGACTCCTAAGACTGTTACTTTGTCGTCGGTTGCTGGAGAGATTGTGCGAAAGACTTGGAAGATGGACTGGGCGAGAATGGTGATGAAATGGTGAGAATGGAGAATCGAAGGGTGGAATGAAGTGAAACTTCCGAGAGTTGTGAGAGACTCTTGGACTTTCGGACTCGGATCAGAGACGGCATACGACTCTTCTCAAGGGATGGATTCAGAAAAAAAGCCTTTTGATAAGTCTTAAGTGATCGAATTTCTACACACGAAAACTGATCCATGATCATAAAATTTAGGAGAAAGTTTTTGATAAAAAAGTTGAATAGTTTTCTTACAAGGAGAGAGAGAGAGAGAGAGAGAGAGAGAGAGAGAGAGAGAGAAAACATAAAGGCTTGTACATTCACAAAGCCTAGGAAATAACAAACCAAAATAAATGTCAAGTTTGAATAAAAACTAAAGAGATAAAATAAAGAAAAGGGGTCACGCAGTTGTTAAGTATAATGCGCTTGGTTATCAACAAGGGGCCTCTTGGATATAGCATTAGAGCCTTGCCTTGTTAAAAATCTTTCTCGGACGGTGGGACAAAACCGAGAGAAGGGAAAAAGAGTGCAAGTTCTGATGCCTCCCTTGTCGAAAAGCCTTAGTACCTTGTATCGCAACAATTGTAGTTAGATAAGCATACTAGGACAACTAGAATATAGTTTTTCTTTTATATCTTGCTACGAATCTTGCTTCGTCTTTGTTAAGCTCCTTTGCATCTTCTTCATTAAGCTCCGGTACAAGCTGCTCATCGCGCTCCCTTTGATTCTTTCTTGACGGGTACAAAGCACGGGATCCTCGGGGTCCATGATCACTTTATGCAATATGATCCTAAACTAGACTCTAGACTTAAGCTCATGGATTCTAAGACTTCTGTGCAATATATACAACCTAAATGTGGATGAAACAAAGCCAAAATGCACCAAAATATGCAAGAAAATATGTACACATAAAATTGTCGTAATCCAATAACACTAGAGTCAACATTTAAATAAAACTCTCAATAATAACTACAAGTCTAGCAATGTCCCCAATTCAACCACATTCAACATGAGTGACCCAGGATCTCCATCACCACTCCTAAAATCTGAAACATGCGGTCGTTTCGAGGGAATATCAATCAAAGAACACATAGATTCAACTCAATCAAGATCATAACCTTTTACAGCCCACAATCGGTCCCTTTCCTCTTCCTTATTCACTTTTTAAATGCTTCTTAAAGGTTCATTTTCCCCTACTTTTCTAGGGTATCATTTTATTTTTCTACCAACCTCTTGAGAATCGATTTTCCCTACTTTTCTAGGGTATCATTTTATTTTTTTCTATCGATCTGTTTATTCTTTTTTTTTCTTTCAAGCACATTTAGATTCATTGGTTCTGAAATTCACAGTTAGTGTTGGGAGTAATTTAGGCCATGGGAAATTCCCTAGGCTTAGATGGAGTACAGCAGTAAGACCTCAAAGCAGAGGAATGCCTAGAAACAGGTAGCCAGACGACGTTGCATAGCCGAAAGTAGGAAGCCAGACGACCTTGAATAGCCGGGAACTGTAAGCCAGCCGACCACTGACTGTTTCTTGTTTTTACTATTTAAATTAGCAAATAATGATGTATATTTTTGATAAAGATACATATATTCTGTAGATAATCATGATATATCTGATTCTTGAAGGGATAATCATGAACTCCATGTATAAATATAAATCTTAAGGGCAAAACGTGGAGACACGAAACCCTAGGCTAAAGAGATCAATACAACACTTCTTTTTTCGCCATTGTTGATCTTAAAGCTTAGAATATCTTCGAACTACCTTTGATAAAACATTCATTGACCTCCAACTTCCGTAGTGCTTACAAAGAACGACCAAAATCACTCGTAATAGTTGGCGCTAGAAGGAGGCGAAGATTTCAAGACAGAGCTACGTGACGATGGTTGCAGACAATCATGAATCAACAAACATCAAACCGGGACGGACAAAGCTTACCTACGAGGAGATGCGATCTCAGCTAGAAACTTTGCAAAAATGATTAGGAGAGATGGTGTAACCTCGAAGGGATCAAACTCCAACTGGAGTTGATGTCGCAGCTGCAGAGCTTTAGGCTTTGAAACAGCAGATGGAAACTCATACCAAGACACTCCAGGAGAACACGCAACATTTACAGCAACTAGAGCTGGACAACGAGACCCTCAGAGAGGCAAACTAGGCTTTGACGGCTAATCAAGCAACGAATCAGAGGTTCAGGGTCCACGTGTCCCGAATGCCAACTCTGGAAACTCCTCCTACCAATAACTCTAAAGAAAGAGGAAACCCATCAGCAACGGGAGCCCAGGAGAACCAAAAGCTTGCTCAAGAGCGAGAAGATCTTATGAACGTAGGAGAGGCACAAGCCGCAAGTCTTGTCCCACTCTCTAATGAGGCTAGACGAGTAGAGCAAATGTTCTCCAGCAAGTTCAAGGCGCTACAGTCGGTAATCGAACAACTTCCGGGTTTTCCACCTCCTCTGAGGAAAATTGCCCTAATCTCTTATGCGGACACTCCTTTCTCAGATGAGATCGCACTCACCGACATGCCAAAGAAGTTCACCTTCCCATTCATTAAGTCGTACGACGGTACTTCTGATCCGGATAATCACATCGCATAGTAAAAGTAGAAGTTGCTCGCTGTAGTGATCTAGAAGGAGCACAAGGAAGCTGCCATGTGCAAGGGATTCAGTTCAAGCCTAATGAGAGCTGCCTTGCAATGGTTCATATCAATTCCAACCGGAACCATAAGATCCTTTGCTCATCTGACTGATCTATTTGTGGAGAAATTTGCTATCAGCAAAGTGAATCCCAAGTCCTCTGATGACCTTTACGAGATCAGACGGTGTAAGGCAGAGTCACTCCGGAGCTACCTTCATCGCTTTAACAATCAGAAGGTCATGATCCCAAACTGCAGTGTTGCCACCGCAATTTCTGCATATAAAAGAGGACTTCTACCTGATGGTGATCTGTAGAAGGAGCTCACCAAATATCAATGCAAAACGATGGAAGACGTGCTCTCCCGCACCCAGGCGCAAATCAAGTAGGAAGAGGACCTTGCTAGGCAAGAATCTCGGGTCATAAGGACCGAGAAGACGGCCAGAGACGACAAGCCCTACCAGAGACCTACCAGAGAAGAGGGACAGAGGGGAGCCAAAGGACATAAGCCTCTGGGTAAGTCGGACGGCAACAGATTCCCGCCTGTAAATACTTGGCCGGATGTATCCAACATATCAATATCAAGCGCTGAGCTGGTAAGAGTCCTGAAGGAGATGGGAGGCTAAGTCAAATGGCCTCAGAAGATGAGGTTGCCCGACCATTGCCAGAACCCGAACAAATGGTGCGACTTCCAAAATGACCATGGTCAAGAACGCAGGATTGCATATCCGTGAGAGTAGAAGTCAATGTGTTGCTTAAGAAAGGACATCTATGAGAGTTCCTCTCTAACAAAGTAAAGGAGAGGTTGGACGGTCAGGAAAAAGATGCCCTAGCAGGCCGTCAAATGCTGGATTCAGCAAGGCATGATATGGTGATCAACGTCATATCTAGAGGGTCAGAGATAAGTGGCATTCCACATGTCGCTGCAAAGAAAAGCACAAGATTTGCAAAAAAATAATCATGGCACCCCAAAAGTCAAACGTCAGAGCCTCAACCAAGAAGTCATAAGCTTCACGGCTGGAGAACAAGATGGGATCCTAACACCACACCATGACGCATTGGTTGTTTCATTATCGGTGGCGAATTGTTTGGTGAAGAGGGTACTCATCGTTAATGGAAGCTCTACGAACGTACTCTTCCTGGGAGCATACAGAGACCTTGGCCTGACCAAAGAAGCCTTAACCAAGAGGATCACACAAGTGGTGGGCTTCAGTGGAGAAGTCAAACAAACCATTGGAGAGATAGCACTTCCAGTTTGCGCTGGAGGAGTCAACCTGTCCACCAAGTTTTCTAGCATAGACTGTCCATTTGCCTATAATATGATCATGGGCAGACCTTGGATACACGAGATGAGAGTTGTGCCGTTAACTCTGCACCAAGTACTCAAATTCCCAACACAATGGGGAGTCAAGGAGATCAAGGGTCTCCAAGAGAATGCTCGATCGTGCTATGAAACCACTTTAAAGGGAAAAACAGCCCCCTTGTAGCAATTAGAGAAGACACTTCCCGCATTGCACACTGAAGAGCCGAAAGTGGAACAACTGAACGACGTACCTTTGATACCCGTAGAATTGGGCAAAAACCTGAAAATTGGGACAAAACTGCAAGAAGGCCTACGCCAGGGATAGACACGGACGTCATAGTGCATAAGTTGCAAGTGGAACCCAAGTACCCAGCAGTCAAGTAAAACAGGAGGAAGTTCGCACCGGAACGAAACGCTATCATCAATGATGAAGTCAAGAATCTCCTTGTGGCCGGGTTTATCAGGGAGGTCAACTACCCATACTAACTTCCTAACGTCGTCGTGGTCCGGAAAAAGAATGGCAAGTGGAGGGTTTGCATAGATTTTATGTATCTAAACAAATCCTGCCCTAAGGATCCTTTCCCTTTGCCTCATATTGACAAATTGGCGGATGCCATAGCTGGACACCAATTGATGAGCTTTATGGATGACTTTTCCGGGTATAATCAAATACTCATGCATACAGACGACCAGGAAAAGACATCTTTCATGACTTCTCGTGGAATATACCGTTACAAGGTGATGCCTTTTGGATTGAAGAAGTCAGGATCCACCTATCAGAGGTTAGTCCACATGATGTTCGCAGACCAAATCGGCCAGACCATGGAAGTCTACATAGATGACATGCTGGTCAAGTCTTTAGAAGCGGAAGACCACTTAGCCCAATTGCAACAAGCGTTCTCTACCTTGAGAAAGTACAATATAAAGCTCAACCCCTCTAAGTGCTCATTCAGAGTGAGCGACGGGAAATTTTTGGGGTACATAATAACATACAGGGGCATTGAAGCAAATCCAGAGCAAGTCAGAGAGATTCAAGCAATCCCTTCACCCAAAACTTCATGAGACGTCCATAAGCTTACCAGAAGAATGGGCGGCCTTGAGTAGATTCATATCCAGGCTATCCGATAAGTCTCAAGCATTTTTTGAAGCCCTTAAGTTCACCGAAAAATTTGAATGGAACCAAGAGGCCGAAGACGCCCTAGTCAAACTTAAGGAGTATCTCACAATGCCATCTCTTCTCTCAAAACCCCAAAATGGAGAGCCACTGCTCCTGTAAGTGCATGTCGTAAGTGCCATCTTGGTTAGAGAAGAAGGAAATAAGCAGCGTCCGGTGTACTAGGTAAGAAAGTCCCTAATGGGTACAAAGGCTCGCTATAGTCACTTGGAAAAGCTGGCTCTCGCCTTTGTCGTCTCGACCAGGAAGCTGCGTCCCTACTTCCAGGCTGACCCGGTGATAGTCATCACGTCCTTCCCTATCAAGTTTGGACTCCACAAGCCAGAAGTATCTGGAAGACTAGACAAATGCGCAGTGGAGCTAGGCGAGTACGATGTGATCTTCCGCCCGGCCACGACGATCAAATTACAGGTCCTAGCAGACTTCATAGCAGAATTCTCCCTGCCAATGGTACTAGGGGCAGAAGAAGAAGTTAGGATCCAACAGGAAAGTAAAAGCAAAGAAGAATGGGCGCTTTACGTAGATGGATCCAACAACATACGAGGAGTTCGAGTAGGCCTCCTGCTCATCTCACCACGAGGAGAAGTGGTATCAAGAGCAATGAGATGCAACATTAGAGCCACCAACAATGAAAGTGAGTACGAAGCCTTAATTGAAGGACTCGAATTGGCAAGAGATTTGGGAAAACAAAACCTACAGGTTCCCAATTGATCTTAAGCTAGATGCAAGGCGACTACCAAGCAAAAGATGCTAGCATGACCAAGTATCTGGCCATAGCCAAGAAGCTCATTGATTTGTTCAAAGCATGCAAACTCATACAGATCCCGAGGGAGCAAAATTCGCATGCACACGCCTTGGCCAACTTGGCCTCAAACCTGGAAACCGTAGAGCCAACTAGCATACTTTTGTTGGTTCTCAAATGGCCAGCAACTGACGAGGACACCGAAGGACCTCAAGTCTCCAACATCGGAGAAGAAGAAATTTGGATGACGCCCATAATTTCCTACCTAAAGGATGACGTCCTGCCAAACATAAGAACTAAATGCCGTAAGATCAAAAGGCAAGCATCTCACTATTGCCTGATTCATGGAAAACTTTACAGAAGGTCTTTCTCAGGTCCATACCTCAAATGCGTAAAGCCGGAAGACGCAGACTTAGTCGTCAAAGAACTACACAAAGGCGAATGCAGATCCCACTCTAGTGGAAGAAGCTTGTTGATACGAGCCAAGAGTGCAGGCTACTATTGGCGTACAATGGCCGATGATGCCCTCCAAATGGCCAAGTACTGCGATAAATGCCCGAAGGACGCACAAGTATCCAAGCTACCCCCAGAAAACCTCAAATTCGTGAGTTCTCCATGGCCATTCCTGAAGTGGGGAATGGACATTGTATGAAAATTCCCAACAGCCCGTGGCCAACTGGAATACCTTTTGGTAGTTACGGACTATTTCTCTAAGTGAGTGGAGGCAAAAGCCTTGAGCAAGATTACAGATGTCCAAATCAAGAGGTTCCTCTGGAAGAACGTGGTAACACGGTTCGGAACACCTCAGGAGATAGTTACAGATAATGGTCTGCATATCATAAGCAAAAACTTCAAAAAGTTTTGCGAAAAATTAGGGCATAAAGCTAAACTTTGCAACTCCGAGACATCAACAATCCAACGGGCAAGCCGTGTCCACCAATAAGACAATAATCAATCTTCTGAAAAAGAGGTTGGGCGACGCCAAAGGCAACTGGGTCGAAGAACTTCCAGCTACCCTATGGGCATGTCGAACTAGCATCAAGACTTCAATAGGGGAAACACCTTTCTCCCTGGTCTATGGAACAGAAATGGTGTCTCCCGCCGAAGTCAGTGTTCCTATGGCCATGTCAGAGCTTCTAACCCCAAGAGAGAATGAAGAGCTGATGGCTTTGTCCTTAGATCTCCTTGATGAAAAAAGGAAGCCGCAAGAATCCGGAACTGGAAATACCAGCTCGAAGCTACAACAAAAAGGTACGAACCTGGAGGTTCCAGCAAGGCAAATGGATGCTACGTTGAGTCTTTGACAACACCAGGGATAAGGTCACGGGTAAGCTAACGCTGGCTGGGAAGGACAATACCAAATAGTGGAAGTCAAAGGGGCATGGGCATACAAGTTACAAGACAGGTACGGAAAAGTAATGCCAAATAGCTGGAATGCGTTACACCTAAAGTCTTACTTCTTCTAAAGGAAAGCTCCTGACTTGGATGAGCATACACTAGATACGTTTTTCAGCTATGGATTTTTTAATTTCTTTTACATCTTTTCTTATGTAACCATGCTACGTCCAAGGACGAATACCTATCAATAAAACAATTGTTTTCTCACGAGGAAATTCAGTTAAAGCAAGGGGCAACAAAGTTGAATGATTACTCCTAAATAAAGGAGTAATACAAACAACGCACCCTTCCAAAACAAAAGCGAAAATACCCGAAAGAAAGCAAGAGACAAAAAAATTGCTTATTCTACTTAACAGAGAGTGGCTAACCGGAAAGCAGAGTGCTACGCAGAAAGAAAAATAGCTTCACCTTGCTTACGAGGTCACAGTAAACGCAAAGGGTATACGACCTGAGCACGGAGCATCACCTATACCTACTTACCCAGACGTGGGAAGTAGACGAAAAGTTTGGCACTTGGATCTCTTTGCAGGGAAGATCCATACCAGCAAAAGCAATAAGACTGATAGTGGCTTCACTATAGGAAGCAGAATGCAGCAAAGCAAAACAGCTATTTCCGGATAGCTGAATGCCAACAAGCTAGTGGTTACCTATGGGTAACTAAATGCCAAAAAGCTAGTACCTCCGGTAGAAGAATGCAAAAAAAGCTATAAGATACCTCCGGGTATCAAGAGGCCAAAAATGCGTCTTGGGAACCTAAGCATTATCTAAAAAAAGAAGCAGAAATCCCTAAAAAAGAGAGATAGTGAGATTATCCCAACTTGGAACTCAAACTCTCGCAAGACACGGCAAATGCCAAAGGCCAAGAACCTTGAAGTCAAAACAGTCGGAACATCGATAAGAGACCAGAGGCTAGAAAGCCGGAAGTCAAGACGATTGAAACGCAAAGGCCAGAAGCTTATCGCCAGAAGCCAGCGGGTCGACTTGCCAATGGTAAAAGATATTCCAAAGCCACACCATGAATGTCATCTATAAATCTAAGTCAAGAGTCTATTAAGGCAGGAAGACAACAAAGAACTAGAGAAATCTAAACACATTCATGAAAGGCCACGAAGGTCCGAGATACAATTTTTAAGCCCTGAAGGGCAAACGCAAAGAAGGCCTAGAAGGCAACCAAAGAGTTAAGGCCACTAACGCCATGAAAAGTCATTACAAAGCCCACAAGGGGCAGAAGTAGGCCCACGCAGGGGTAGATCATCATCAACAACAAAAAAATCCCACAAGCGGAGAGTAGTTTGATTCTTGGTTCCGCGTCTGGAGGCTAGACAGCTAGAGGATCAGGAGAGGCAGACTTCTCGACATTTGGCGCAGAGTCCGCTGGGGGTGTAGAAGTCATGGCTGGGGGAATCTCTGGTTCATCTTCAAAGGTGGGAGCTTTGAAGCCATTCTCTTCGGCCTTCGCTATCATCACCATCTTATAATTCTCAAATTCCTCCCTCAAGTTCTAGGACTTCGCCTCACCCTTGAGGTAGTCCCGGACCATCTCCCAACGCCCCATGATCTTGGCGTCGTTGATAGCCATGGAAATCTCCTCCGTGAAGGTGGCCACCCTAGTATCCAGGTTGCCAAGCTCTTCTTCCAGCTTCGCCTTCTCCTCAGTCTGAGTGAGGACCTTCTCTGCCGCCTTCTCCTTCTCTGATTCCAGCCCCCAAAGCAATCCCTTCATCTCCCTTAGCTCCTTCTCCAAGCCAGCAGACATGTCCTTCTCAGCCTTCAGCTTGGATAGATAGTCCTCCACATTGGCCTTCCCTGCCGAAATCACCTCTGTGGCGATCTGATCCTTGGCATGGAAGAGCGATGCAACTAGCTGAAAAGAAAAGAGGAGAAAGGTTTGCCAGAAGAAAAAGAAACAATCAAAAGTGAGCCGAAAGCCAAAGGCGGACCAGTTACCTTGATCATTCCCTTTTGGACATGGTCAAAGATGCCGAAATTGTCAGAGATGGGAGTGCTAGAAGGAAGCACAGGGAAGACGGAGCTCTGCAAGTGCTCTAGAGCACCATCAAGATCGCAAACAGAGGAGGAGGATTGTCTGGTAGGGATACTCTTCGGCTTTTTGTTGGAGGCATAGTCCGTCTAGGTCTCCTTCCTCTTGGACTCAGCAGAGAGAGACTTCGAGATCTCCACCACCTCCGGAGTCTTGCTCCCAGATGCCAAATTTGCCTTCTTTTCCACCTGAGCCCTTTTAAAGTCCTCCAACGCCTTGGACCCAGATCCTGACATGTTCCCTGCAAAGAGACAAGAAGTTAGTTAAAAGGAGGATAGAAAACAGAAGTAAAAGGTAGTAGACAGACCCCTAATGTTGCTTTGGCTCAACGCTTCCTCACTTAGAAAGAACGGGATGCTCCTTTCTTCAGGGGAAATCTCTAAAGCTTCCTCAGCTTTCTCCTTGCCTTCCTTCGATTTCTCCGTAGACACTTCTGCAAAAACAAAAGGGCAAGAAGGTTAAAGAAAAAGCTAGAAGCAACAAAGAGAAAATCATCCTAAACTTACTAGTAAATTTCCAAAGAGTAGATAATGTAGAAGACGGCTCAACTCTCATAAACACGAACTTCTGAGACCAATGTTTGGTGATAGTCGCCCCCTTCCTCTCCTCCTTTTCCAGCTCCAACACCAAAGGAGCACCAGTTCGAGGGCAGAAGTAATATCTTCCCTCACTCGAAGGAACATGGGTAAATTAGTAGGAATAGAGAAGCTCGTTGATGCCAAGATCCAACACATGAAACTCATTGAGCACCTGGATGGCAGTAAGGATCCTCCAAGAAGATGGGTTTAGCTGGGAAAGACAAATGTTGAAGTGTTCTGAGACTTTCCTCACCAGGGTCGGTATCGTACCCCTGACTCTGGCCTCGAAATAGCCTTCATACATGGCTATCTCTTCTCCTGGGCATTCAAAAGCCCTCTCGCCTTTCCTAGGCACCCTCAAATGGGCACTCTCCCCGATGGAATACTGCTGCCGCCAATCTTCAAAGATCTCAGAGCTCACATTAGAAAAAGGGCCTACCTTTAGGAGCTTTGGACCCACAGCGGATCACAAAGGCTAAAGATTGGCTTCAGGGATCTCTGTGTCCTCGAAAGATCCTTCAGCCTCGATAGAAGGACTAGTCCTGATCAGATGCCTCTTTCTAACGCGAGCACCGACAGAAGACGAAGCTACGGAAGAGAACTTATCACAAAGCTAGTCATTTTAGGCTCAGAAGGGTTTCGATCTTAAATCTAAGGGTCGATTGGGGCAAGAGAGCTTAGATGTTGAGGCTAATCTAGAACCCTAAAAGCTATTTTTTGGAATCTATCCTAATAGAAACGAAAGAGGAAGGAGGAAGAAGATCTAACCTTAAATCGCGGATGAAAAGCTCGACAATGATTCCAGAAGCAAAGAGTTTAGTAGAAAAAGGAAGAAGAGGAAGATAAAATGCACGAAATAAACGAAAAAAAGATTTAAAAGGAAAGAGAATAACTCTAATCTAGCCGCATGCGTCCAATCGCAAGCACATATTTCGCGGTGGTAACGGTTATATTTTTTCTTCTCAAATCTTTTCAAAATCTTCATCAACGGCTATAATTTCTTTCTCTAATCCTCACGAAATCAATGGTTGAGATCTTTCAACAAAATAACGGTCCTTGAAAAGTGCTAACGACTCATGAAATTTGAAGTTCAAACCCCTAAGGCTGGACGTCAAGAACCAAATGCAACCTCCTACTGCAATTGCGCCTATTACCTAATGTAATTCGAACTAAAGGCAAGCACACACTTATGGGAAATGAAGTCGGCACAAGTCACAACTAAAAATCCAAAGCAACTAATGGCTTCCTGCCTAAGCCACATGGAAGACATGTTATTCCATAGCTTCGGATCATACCTGCGCAATAAGGGCAAACTGTTGGGAGTAATTTAGTCCATGGGAATTTCCCTAGGCTTAGATGGAGTACAACAGTAAGACCTCAAAGCAGGGGAATGCCCAGAAGCAATAAGTCAAATGATGTTGCATAGCCGAAAGCAGGAAGCCAGACAACCTTGAATGGTCGGAAGCCGTAAGCCAGCCGACCGCCGACTGTTGCTTGTTTTTACAATTTAAATTAGAAGATAATAATGTATATTCTAGATAAAGATACATATATTCTGTAGATAATCATGGTATATCCGACTCTTGGAGGGATAATCATGAACTCCATGTATAAATATAAAGCTTAAGGGCAAAACGTGGAGACACAAATCCCTAGGCTAAAGAGATCAATACAACACTTCTTTTTTCGCTTAATTGATCTTAAAGATTAGAATATCTTCGAACTACCTTTGCTAAAACATTCATTGACCTCCAGCTTCCGTAGTGCTTAAAGAATGACCAAAATCACCCGTAACAGTAAGCATAAGTATCTTTTTTTGATGATTTTTATTAAACAGGTTTGAGGGGAACCGTAGACTAATGTTTTTGAATCTTGATAGAATTTTGATTCAATGAATTCTAAGCCCCAAGAAAAGATAATTAAGTTTATTAAGTGTTGAGTGGCTTAGGATTACCCAGATAACAAGGGATACGGTGTCTTGGTTAGCTGATCCACCTAAGCTTTCCCGAATGGCTAAACTGCAGTTAAGCACTGACTGATGTACATACAATTTCATGCATATTTTAGTGTGTTTTAGCTTAG
>OVAN01011812.1:0-14314 GCA_900406275.1 Anastatica hierochuntica | reverse complement strand
TTCATAAACATATTTATTTTATTTAAAATATTTTAAAGAAGGTTATATAAAGTACGTGCTCAAAAGAAGAACACGATTATATCATACTAAGAACTGCTGTTATACATGTTTACTATCATTTTATGTCACCCTAAAAAAAACAATTTATACTTCCAAATTTGAAGTGGTGGTTTTACTACAACTATTTTTAAAATATCTAACTTCCTTAAATTCTGTTATAATGTTGTAAAATAACATTTTCTATTATCGAAAAAATTAAAGTTATTATTAAAAATTAAATAAATATAATAAAAATTCACTGAAATTTTACTGGGGTTCAATTCTTTTATCGAGAAAAGCGTAAGTATGATATCAAACATGCTACCAATGATTATAGATGTTCCTATGCCTCCAAATCTGCAAGATGATCTCCCACTTGAACCATTTGTCACTCTTCTTGACAGTAAGACCCGATAAACTCTCACGGCTACAACAGCGAGCTTGCAAAGGAGGAATTCTAGAATCGAGGAACATGTAATGTCTTTGCGAAGAAGTGGCAAAAATTTTTCTCTAATCTTCCACTATTCGGTGAAAAATTTGGTAGAAACTCCTTTATCTACGCAAACGCCCAAATAAAACAACACATATTTTAAAATACTATAATCTTTAAGAGATAATCCCAAATTCACATTTCATAGAGGAAAATGTCCACCATAGCTATATGGTAACCTGGTTATTTGACACAAAAAATTATTATACGTGTAAACGACACTATTAGGAAGGAGCCATCCGCCGTTAACCAAAATAAAACAGAAAACAATTCCACCTTCTACCACTAATAATATAAGGATATAATTACTTTCGAAAAGAATAATAATAGATTGTTCGCGAACAAAAAACTTTTAGAAATCCAATAGATTGCTTATGAAACCATAAGATTCCGTATAAAATATAACAATAGCCGAAAATATAAACTTGAATTTACATACACGAAAAACATCAACCAACATAAATACTACAACGTTGATAATATTATTTGTTCTTTATTTGCTTACATAGTTAACGAATTTCAAATTTCTTCATGTACTTAAACTACAATTATGCATAACTATCAAATTCGAAAATATTATGAATTTAATATATGATTTTAAGTAAGAGAAAATTAAGTATAACATAAAAAAAACACTATTATACAAACTAACACCTCTAATTTTTAAAAATGTTTACCTTTCACAGAGTAGAGATATTTTGTAAACTCTTTCTATATAATATTATTATTTTTTAGTATCTCTAAAACTTAAACAATTGTTTTTAAATATTTTAAATTTTATTTTTAAAATAATAATTAGTGTAAAAACTCTAACACAAATCTGCGCGTAGCGCGGACCATCCTCTAGTAGTATTAAAAGGCGACTATGCGAGAATAAAAGAAGAAACAATATCAACACAATCAGGAGAAAATAAACGTGTTTACACCAATGTTAAATTTCCTTCTTATCTGCATATGGAAGAAACCCAAGTAAGATCCCATCAAAATGACCAAAGCAAAAGCCAGAACAATTTAAAAGAAGATCAGAGATACGATTTGTATTGATAAAAAAATATTAAAAAAGGTTTTTATTGGATCTTAGTACCTGAAGAAAGCAATAACTAAAACCTAACCATGTCATGTTCTTCCCAAATTTGTAGACAACTCAAACATGATTTATTTTATAAAAAAAACTATTATATAACTCTTGCCACTCTTTTTGTAGTGTATAAAAATGTTTTTTAGAACATTTGATAATCATGTGTTATAGTCGTGTTGCTTTCGACAATGTACTAAATATTTTTTTTATTCTTTCTATTACTATCTCCGGTCTATTATTTATTTTTGCTTTGGTCAATATGCGTTTTGTGATTGAGAGCGTTTATTGTTTTAGGTGTTTTTGCAAAGTGATACCTACGGAAGTGAAGATAAATGGTGGATAAATTCTTTTAATTTTTGAAGATTTAAAAGGTTAAACAGCTAACATTATATTTGATTTTAATACATTTTGATCGTTATTTGGCATTTTTATACAGTAAATCAGGAATAGGATTAATAGGTGTTATAATTGTTTGATTTTAGTAGCATTGGAAAAACACAAACTATGTCCGTGCGGAGGCACAAAAGAATCAACTAGTTTTTTTTTTGATAACTCGGGTATCCTGGCCCTCACAAAGAGTCCAGACTAGCCGGTGGGGGTCCATTGGTTACACGTGTTCATTGCGTCCCACACTGGTTACACGTGTCCAACGTCGGTCCACACACCGTCGTTCCCGGGGCACTGGGAGTGCATATGAAAACCCTAGGGGTGTCCAGTGACGACGTGAAGTAATTTCCGCTGTTGGGGATCGAACACGCGATCTGTTTCTAGGAAGCGGTCCGTCCTTGTTATTAGGCGACGACGTTGCGGACAAAATATAGTTTTATAAATCATATAACATGTGAACTCCAGGTGTCACTGTCAGCGCGTTGTATAGAAATCATGAGAAACTGTGCTATAACTGAAAAATTTTAATTTCCGCCAGAAACATATCGCGCTTGTATTAATCAAATTTTTTGAAAAAGAATATGGTGAAATGAATCAAGAGATTACGCTATCTTGATTTCGTTTGACTCGGTAAACATATCTTTCTCACAATTTTATCAATTTTCTATTAGCTTCGGTAGTAGTGTAGTCACTTGTCTCTTAAGAATTGGCGTACATTACAAAGTGTGCATTAAAGAACACTAATACAGTGTTTGATTACTCCGTAATTATCTACTACCTGACTACGTCATTAATTTTCTCCTTCTTTGTAATTCTTTTTTTTTTCTTTTTCTTTGACTTGATCGCAAAAACATGATTCATCATAGTTATTGTAAGTGTAAAAAGGTAGAATTGTATTTATAGCTAAACATAAATATTCATTAGTTCATAGTTTATGTACAAACTTTAAAAATCATACAAGCATTTTTTTTTTTTAATACTTATGGTCGTTTAACTTATTCACTCTTGAAAAATAAATAATTCAACCATATCAGTTTTTTGAAACGTTGTTGTCATCAAAA
The DNA here is from genome assembly GCA_900406275.1 of Anastatica hierochuntica. Classification (NCBI taxonomy): domain Eukaryota; kingdom Viridiplantae; phylum Streptophyta; class Magnoliopsida; order Brassicales; family Brassicaceae; genus Anastatica; species Anastatica hierochuntica. The sequence continues at coordinate 11,259 of OVAN01011812.1, read as the reverse complement.
TCTAATCGAGATTTAGATTAGCCCCCACACTTAGGAAAATATTCGCAAGATCGTATTGCAAATAAAAATAATCTAAAGAATTAAGTTATGAAAATTAGATCCAAAAAATGCAAAGGGTTACTTTTCAACTCATTCTTTGAGACAGTTTCTGTTAATTTCTTGACTTGAAATGGCTATTTTGTGGGGTCTAAAAACTTGGTTTAACTTTTATAAAACTCAAGCTCCTGTATTAATGTAACTCACATTACTGCAAAAAGAACCCAGAACACATGGGACATTAGAAGAATGAACTTATTTAAAACGATCCAATTATCATATATGATATCTATAGAAATTAGATACGGATTTACAAAAAGGTCTATTTATTTATAAATAAGCGATACACAAGCGAGGAGAGACACTCTGGTAAAAATCTCAGCCTCTTCTCATCTAAAAAAGTCAAAATTATGACAAAATCAGAAATCGACAAGGTGAGCAGAGAAATCAGGAATTGTTGAGGGAGAAGGTGGACGAAGGAGGAAACCGCCGATCCGTAAGGCGTTTCTATCGCCAGTACGCCGTGGAAGAATCCCGGCGGTGATTTTGGCGAGAGCCGTCGTGTACTCAACTAGTAGCTCAGTAATAATCACCACTGAGATCATTTTCACCAAAATTTTCTCTTGGATCTCGAAATATTTATTGAGACTATTATAGTATCTGATGAAATGAAGATTTTGAGTAGTGTGAATGTGAGACACCTCTTCGTTATTTATATAAAAGCCACCACAGTCCAGAGAGAGAAAACTCCAATAATATTCTCTAATTTTTTAATCACTCGCTTCTCACGCACACTGGACCTTTTGCTATAAAACAAACTAGGTTGAAATTATCAAATGGATTTTATTGATAATTAGGATTAAACTATTAAATCATTTACCAAAAGCTATACAGATAAAATGTCCTACAATTGTTTTTTTCGGCCAATATTTTTTAATTATGATTAACTAGATTGGAATTCGCGTTGTGCGCGGATATATTTTTGATTATGCACATGCTTATTATATATTATTTTGTATACTATTGTTAGATATATTATTATTTTTAAATTTTTTTTGAAATTTTTTTTTTCTCATGAATATATATATTAAGCATATAAAAAGAGGTTTACAACGAGAAACAAATCCAGATTCGCCGGGAGCAAAGTCCAACCCACAAAGCCGGCAAAGAACCATTTTTCGGAAGCAAAGCCGGCGAGATTATAAGAATCTCCTGGAGACAAAGGCCGTTAACTAACCGGAAACAAAAAAGAATAACTTAAAACGTATGAATACAAATGAATACAACTTTAGAACAAAAAAATAAAGCTCTTCAGAGGTGCTAACATCAGAGACAGAAGCAAAGTATAAGCAAGAGCATCTCAAGGTCGATCTTATTTGGTTGATCTGAAAACTCATTATATTGCTTCTGAAGAAAGAAGCCACGAATGCAAACGGTGCTCATTATATTACTATGATAGAGCCACGAGCAAGACCGGTAGAAGAACAACTTGGATAAACGAAGAGTAACCTTTTTAACATCGAATACCCTCAACCTGATGCTTAATGAGCAAAGCTCCAAATCCTAGCTAAGGAGAGCGGAATAGATACTAACACATAGAGAAATATCACTTATTTCTCAGGTTCACCGTCGCTCCAAACACCAGAGATTAGCACACTTCCACAACTCCACTGCATTACCATTGCAAGAACCAACCAGAACAGACAACCAACAGCTTTGGAGGCAAACCTCGTCCCGTGGTCAAGGAACTAAGACTACCTACTTCGATGGGACGAAGAAAATAACACTACCGACCAAAACATAAAGTAATGGCCAACAACGAACACGCCCAACTTGCAACCCACCAAACTGAAGGAGAGATCATATCTAAAGTTGTAACCTAGAGATTCACCTTGAGCTAAAACCAGAAACCAAAGAGATAAGGGCCAATGGAACCAAGAACCTGACCACGACAAGAAGGTTATCATATGAAGGAACAAGAGAAAGCCAACGGAAAGAACAAATCAAAACAGAGGGGCTAGATCTGGTCGCAGGAAGCACACGAGACTCAAACGGTGCAGTCTCTGCCGCAAGCCACCTCATCTGACGTGCGAGCATCTTCCAGACTGACGAATCCATCCAACAACAAACTTTAACCTTAAACTTCTTCGATATCTCCTCACAGATCTGGACCGACGGACCCAAAAACCTCAAACTTTATACACAAGTAGAAGCAAGAGAAAGAAATGAAACGGATCCGGTGAACGGCGCTGAGAAAGCCGCCGCCACCGGTGCTACGAAATCAGGATGGAAAAGGACCATAGGCGGCGCACGGGAGAGAACGGACAATGATGTTTCACACTGTTTGAAAAATATTTATATGGGATAAAATTAGATTAATTAATTGCAAATATTATGTGTTTAACAAGCATAATTTGTTTCTTTTATATTGTCTTAAGTTTATCATAAAATATTATTTGTTTATGACAACTAATAATATTTGTAGATATTACTTTTTTTTAAACTTAGTATTTGAAAAATATTTATATGAATAAAATTAACTTTTTACATCTTATTTCTTAACAACCAAATCTTTACTCTGAAACTGAACCAGAAAAAACATGTAAAAAAATCTGAGCGAATTTTATGCTCAAGTATTTCGGGTTTCAGGTTTTACCCGAACCGAACCCCAACCTGAAGTAATATATGGGTGTTCGAACTTTTACACACACACATACATCATTACCTTTATACTCTTATATCCATATACCTGCCTCTGTTAGTCAGAAAATCTCGAACCCGAATTTCAAAAGAAAAAAAATCGAACGAACACAAATTCGAAAAAACTCGAAATATCCAAAACAATTGGAGAAACCTGAAAATCCCATACCCGAATCCAAAAACACGAAAGTACCCGAACCCAAGAAAACATATTGGATCTCTCCGAATTTCAACAGTTTTGAATCCGACCCGACCCGGAAAAACCTGAACGAACCTGAACCGAATTTTTCAAAAACTAGAATGGATCCTATAGGGATGAAGTTCATGATTCGAACCTAACTTGAACCCTAACGGGACCTTGAACGCCTAATCCTAACTTACACATGTGATTTATACTAATATGATATAATTTCCTTGTACAATATAGTATGAATACAAAAACCGACTTATTATAAAACCAATATATGATTGAATCTATAGTCTTGTACTGAACACTATTATATACTTATCAATATATGTATAACACATTAACTATATAAATATTGATGTATATATATATAATGTATAAACTGATTAATAATAATAATAACATAATATAATTTAATTCTACATGGGGATGGAGGATATAACATGAGATTTGTTGTTTTAAATAAGTTTAACAAAATTCGAAGATTCTAATTTACTTAGACACGAAATTTATATTGTATTGTAGACCAAATAATAACGAATTTTATAATTATTTCTAACGAATTGTGAATAAGTTCAAACTTAAATGACAACATTTTTAAGTAGATCAGGCGATTACAAAATTGTGTACAAGCAATTAAACCCATTTTGGCCCGAGCAAACATACTTAAGGACAAGATCAAAAAGAGTACACGTGTGAGATCAGGAATTATGCTTGCCAAAGTGGACACGCGAACTTCAAAACACATCGAGAATGTTCTTTCTCGTTTCACTGCTTGTCTTCATCGGCGATCCAAACCCGCCGCCACCGTGAAGCTTGACGCCTTTTTGCTTGAACCATCTTTCTTTCTCAAACAACAACAACTTTTTCTTCTTCGCCTTTCTCTTCTTGGGTCATCACCATCCATGTAAGAGACGTGCACCCTTGTCTCCGGTGAAACTTCTAACGGAGATCGTGCTACCCCCCACTTAAAACAGGCAGATCTTCAACAGAGTCTGAACTACTCTCTTCGACCATGAAAGCTAGATATAGAAGATAAAAGTTAGGGATATAAATCAAACCGCAAAGGGTTGTTTTGATGATCCGATTAAAAGATTGGATTGTTCAAACACTTAACTGGAGAGATAAATAAACCTTACAACAAACCTCTCCGTTTAAAGAAACTTAACATAATCACTCCAATTAAAAACCTTTCATGTGGAAATGAAGGACTAGCAAACAATAAAAATGCCAAAATATATAATCAAAATTCATCTCGGTCTTAGCTAAAAAGATGATCGTCAGGTGAAGTTCCCGACGAAGGCCAAAACAAACTGGAAAACCGTCCTGGTGGCAAAAGTCACCGGTGACGGAAGCGAAGATCACGAAACTTTCCTCAAAAGAGAGAGAAATGTGAACAGTAGCGTAGAAAAACGAAAATTAGTTGAAATTAAACTAAACAAAAGGTTAGTTGAAATTAAACTAAACAAAAAGGTCCTATAGTTGATACTTTCATCATTGGACTGCCATGTTTTGTTGTGTTGAAATCTTAGATTGTTTTAAAAAAATCAATACTATATTAACACTTGAGACTCTCCAAGTGTTGACACATAATCAATTTTATGTCATGAAAAATTGACACATAGTCAAATATATTTTATGTCATGAAAAATTGACACATAGTCAAATATTAAAATTGATAAACCAATCAAAGCAAAACATTAATACACATCATAACTTTTTTGAATTCACACACACACACACACACATCACGCACACACACACACGCACACCACGCGCACACACACACAGACACACACACACGCACGCACACACACACACGCACACGCGCACACACACGCGCACGCGCACGCACGCACGCGCGCGCGCGCACACACAGATCATGTCTTTTCGGTTCTCTCTCTTACTTAATATGTCAAAATAAAATTAATAGAAAATACGATTTAGAGACCAAACAATTTTTCAATATAAACTGTAATGACATGTATACACATATTTGCAAAGAAATATATATACTAAGTTTTTTTATATTTTTTACTTCATAGTTATCATCCGATTTATCTTATTGCATAAAAATCTTTGAACTCTTATTTGTTTTCTATTGCAGTCTTCAAATCATATATTCTAAATAATTATAAATTATATTTTTGAAATCTAAAAATCAAACTTCATTCAAAATATAGAAATTATATTATTAAATCATACGAGTCTAGAAAATATATTTGATTAACGTTTATTGGATCATAAATAAAAATAAGATAAAAATTTGAAAAACGTTACATTTTAATATCAGTCTCGTACATTATAAAAATGGTTACGAAGTTGACAATTTATGATTTCTGTGGTTAATATTTTTTGTAAGTTAGATTTTTAAATGTGATGTTAGTTATTTTTATCGTATATTAGCACAAACTATAAAGAATTAAAGTTCATAATATTTTTAGTTCTATAAAATTTTCCAACATTTATGAAGTATTTTTTTTATCAACCATAAAAAAATTTAAGTTATTTTACAATTTTCTATGTTCTAATGTCCACTGATAAAGTTTTAGTTTATTGCTAATTTATATATATATATATATATATATATATATATATTAAAGAGTATATATAATGAAAATAACATGATTTTTTATGTTTTATACAAGTTTATATCTATTTATTCTATGATTTTAAACTCTTGTATTCGTTAATAAATTAGTCCGCAACCTTGTGCGGCTATTTACCTAGTATATATAAAAGTTACTAGTTGATTCGTCTGTGCGTCGCACGGGCCTGAATTTTTTTTTCTGAGACTAGTAAAAACCAAATCATTTTGGTAATCATTTCAAATGTCTTCGATGAAATGTAAAAAATAACAATTCAATATCATAAGTGCACGAAACAAAAGACAATGTTTGCTATTTGATATCTCAATCTTTAAAAATCCGGAAATATTATGTGACCAATGCATCTTCCACCTTGCATAGGTAGCTTTTGACGGCACCACCTCATAAAAAACACAAAAAAATAAACACCTCTAATCATAAAACACATAAGGCCCAAAGAAACAAATAACAAAACAGAAGAAGAAGGATACCTACTACACTGTGAGAGGCAACACAAAGATTAACCTCGTCATCCAATATTTTGGAAAACCTCTTTATAGACGACATTTTTTTTGTTGATTTTTGAGGTCTTCCCTCGTCGTCAGTAATCAAAATCTTCAAACCAGACATCGATCGAACCCTCGAAAGCGCGACATATAACTGACCATGCGAATACACTAGCTTAGGAAGAAATAGCCCCACCCTTTTAAGTGACTGTCCCTGACTCTTGTTTATAGTCATAGCAAATGCAATAGCCACCGACAACTGCCGACGCCTCATCCTAAACGGAAATCTAGAATCAGGGAGAGAGACAAACATCATAGGAAGTAAAACCTTTTATCCAACCCTATCACCAGTTATTACAAGAGCTTCAATAACATGGGGAGCCAACTGAGTAACCTGTAGACGTGTTCCGTTGCATAAACCCTCCTTAGGATCAATGTTCCTAAGCAACATAATAGGAACACCCACTTTCAAAGTTAGAACATGATTTGGCATCCCCGACAACTTAATGCTATTCAGAAATTCTTCCGAGTATAGCATGCTATATTTACCACTTGTATCTGAAGTCTCAATACTATGATCCGCGTTACGCGTAGATTTTTTCTATATTTTTTTATGAAATTATATTAAATTGAAATTTTTTCTTTTATTTACGATTTCCACTTCTATATATCAATTATTTTTTATGCTTTTTTATTAAGCTGATATTCAAAAGAATTTCAGTTAAATGTCATTAAGTTAAAATCATCAATTTTTAGAGTTTAAAGTTTTCCTTTAAAAATTAATATAACTAACTTTATATTTTCAAAAATTAAAATGAGGATGAATTTATAAAGTTTTCCAATACATATAACAAAAAATGTAAATAATCAATGCATTGAAATTTCTTTTATTACGTACTAACAAAGTTCATAAATGCATTATAATATGCAATTGTTAACTTTGTATGTTTATTTTGAATTTTCTATATTTTTATGTTTAATATTAACAAACAAGGTGATGGTCCGTGTCATGCACGGGCATGAAAAAATTTTAAAATTACGTTTTTAAAAATAAAATGTGATATAGTTTTGGTTTGTATCTTTTGGAAAATATAAAGCTATTATGTTTAAGTTTAAATACAAAGTAAGAATGTAAAATGTAACGACAAATATCAGTGTATGTTCTGGAACACCTCTTTGTAGACGACGTTTTTAGTTGTTGTTTGTGGCTTACCATCTTCATCAATTATAAGAACCTTCAACCCCGAACGCGATTTAACCCTCGAGAGTGTAACATAAAGCTGTCAATGCGTGAAGACCGGTTTGGACAAGTATAAACCCACATTTTCCAACGATTGACTTTGGCTTTTATTTATGGTCATGGAAAACACAATAGCTACTGGAAATTGTCTACGTCTCATCCTAAAATAAAATCTCCCATCAAGAGCAGATACAAACATCATGGGTAGCAGCACCTTATGTCCAATCCTATCACCCATAATAACGATAGCTTCAATAACATGAGTCGCTAACTGAGTAACGTGGACATGTTATCACCAGTAAAACTATTATGTATTTTGGGTATCCAATGTATTTCGTTTCGATTTAGTTCCAGTTTTTGCGATCACATATATTGGTTCCCACTCAGGTATTTTAAAAGTTCGATTCGGTTTTCGATTCATATTTTTTTGGTCTTTTGGTTCGATTCCGGTTAATACACTAAGGTCTATGATAGACCTTAGAGAGTATTGGGAAGAACATGTTGAGTTGGCATCGAGGATACGACAAAGAAGAATCAAGTTGGAAGAGAGAGAAGAAGACATAATGTAATTTAGTAGAAGATGAAAAAAAAGACACGATGTAACATGGTACAAAGTTTTGTTCCTAAAAAAATTAATGTGATTTTGTAGAAGTTAAAAAAGAAGACATGATGCGGTTGGCTCGTGATGCTTTACCGTGTGAGTTATCGAAGATTATAAATCATTTTTTGGACTTTGATAAGGCTCGGTGAGATGTTATACTCCGATGCTTAAAAACAAAATCCGTGTAAACCAAAACAAATTGAATAATTAAAATATATCCCGGGAAAATAGGTCCCATGAAAAAAAAAATTTCCTCATTAACTCCACCGTTTCGGTTTGGATTACCAAACATTTTACAAGTTAATGTTAAGTTGAAAAAACTAATATAAATTTAATTAATGATATTTTAAACTATTATTCTGAAACAAAAATATTTGCATAAGATCTAATATTAAATTGTTTATTATGAAGAAAGTTTTTATTTTTTTCTAACTAAATTTCTCTTTTAAGTTTAAATATCTCATTTAATATTTAAGGTTTATAAAATAGAAAATTTACTTATATAAAATTGTGAAGCTTAAATAATGTTGTGGTTAGATTTGAAACGTAAAATTTAGAAAAAGTTTATCAAACAATGGTCCATGATACATATGTATGAAAAATGTACACTATGTATACTACATAAAAATTCACATTCTCAGATGTTCACAAAGTTACATATGTATGAAAAAGTACAGAAACTGAACCCATCAGATTGCTTCTCTTCAAATGATAAAGAAATTCAAAGTATCAAATCAAACACCCATAGATTGTCCAGCGAGTACATGGTCGAGATGGAATGACCCATGCTTCATCAACTTCATGCTTAAACTTATGAATATCTCTTAAGTATTGTCGCCTTTCTCCAATCGGGTCCAACTTATTCATCGTAGTTTATTCGTTCAGCCTGCAAAATCGAACATTATGAGTCCTTATATATGAGAATCCCACATAAGAAGAGTCTTTAAGAGAAAATAAAATTATGTCGAGAGTCTTTAAGTACATCTCGTATCTTTGTAATAACCAATAGACTAAATGCTAGAACTTTTTGAAAAATGTTTTCTAACAAAAATGAATATCACATAAGAGCTATACTTTAATGGGGGATAATTTCCTTATAGGAAATCTCTTGGTTGGTGATATCAACGTCACATAAGAGCTAAAGCATCACCCCGTTGCTCACAGTGCCTCACGTCTCCGCTTTCACTTTACAATCACCTTTCTTCTTCTTCTTCGCCAAGTTAACCTCTTCTCCTTCCTCCTCTTGATAACTTACGCCGCAAGCAAAAATCTTCCTCCTCCTCTGAATTATCTTCGCTTCGATATGTCTCCATGATGGTTCTTTCCTGTTGCTTCGACCCGCTACTTCCTCTGGCTTATTCCTCTTGATTCTTTCGATGCAGTGGCTCAGCTTTCCTTCACGACTTCTTCCTTGGTTCTCTTCTCCTTTTTTTCTTTCCTCACGATATGTTCTCTCTCTCCGCCTCATGATCTCTTCATCTCTCTCTCTCCAACCCTTTGTGCCTTTCTCTTGTTTTCCTTTAATCGCAGCTTTTCAATCTCGTCTTCTCTCTGTAATCACAGCCTCATACGTTGCTTCAGAGGCAATGCTACTATTGTTCAATTTTCATCAACCAAAAAGCTTGATGTCTTTCCTTACACAACGAATACACCAAAAAGGTAAGCACTTGCACCAACCGTGTGTTTTCATTGCTATGTTTCAAATCATAGTCAACTCCTTCCCCTTGTTGTTATGCAAGATAACTCTCTCGAAGCTCTTCTGTGTTTTCATTAGATAGGAGAAACAACACCAATGTCAGATTTTCACACTCATCTATTGGAAGAGGCAAGAGAGAAAGAGAGAGAGGCTAGTTATAATAGCAAAAAAAATGCGACTAACCCATTCATCGATCATAAGCCCTTCACCAATCATCGTTGTCCTCTAGTAGTTTCTTTAGTTCCTCAACCGCTGCATTTGCTTCTTCTAAGCTTTAGTTCTTCAAGTGCTTATATCTTCCATTCATCACATAGATAGTATGAAAAACAGATCAATGTTTTGTCAAATTATCTTCAAAAAACAATGATTTGGACACTCACAGAGATCTAAGGAAATCACATGCCAGCTATATTTGCTCTTTAGGAACATCATCTTTTCGCTCATCAAACCGCAAAAAGAAAAAAACACAAAACCAGTCAATATTATGGAGATAACATTCAACAGAAACTTACAAATATAAGAAGGTAACAAACGTATGAGGAAGGTCTTATTTTTGTTTGAAAAATAATAGTCACAAATCAACATAATCAAAATCTTTTATATTGGAAAACATACCTTGAATTTACGTGATGAGAAGAATTTGCCTTCTCACAACTCAACCATGTTATCGGTGAAACTCAATGGCTGAATGTAATCCTCTTTGTGTATATATATATCACTGGAGAATCGCCATTAGAAACAAGTAAGACGAAGAGATCCAAGAGCCGCTTCTCGGTTGATACCAAGCCTTTAGCCTCTAGAAAAGCCAAGCAATACTCATAGTCAAAAGGAGACAACCCTACAGAAAGTAACAAAATGATTAACAATAAAATAGAACCCTCAAGAAACCTAACCCTGAAGTGAAATTTGGAAAAAGACAGGAGACGATTTACCCGGACACGAGAAGGAAACGCATGCAAAAGACATCCTACAAGAGAACAAAAAGTCTGGTCAAAGAGAGGAGAAAAAAGAGAAAAGAAATTATGCTAGGTAGAAACCCTAATGAGTATTGAAACGTAAGGAAATATGAGCTTAAATAAAAGTAAGGTTGATAAGATATGTACAATAAGTAACAAACATATATACTAAAGATTCTTATAACTTATTTTGATAAGATCAACACAACCAGCTACATATCGATTAGTTAAAGATGAGTACACATAAGATCAAGTCAACCAATCACAAATCGATTAGCTAGAGACGTGTACACCCTTTTCTATTAAAGTTTTTTTCTATTCACGTAGGGGTAATCTGGTCAAAAACGTTGAAGCGAATATTTTTTAGACCGAAAACGAATGACAACTCGACACGTAAGCAAAAAAGCATTAAACGATTTTTTAATAAAAAAAGTGGCGAGCTCCTGAATTGCACCACGTCACCAACAAATTCTGTGAGCTCGCCACGTAAGAAAACGACTTCTCATATATAGAATATATAGATTTTGGCTCTTTTTTCCCAACTCATATTAGCTAGATTCCTCAGAATTTGTTGAATTGCGTACAATTCTCTTACAATTCGTTGTATTTTTAATAAAAAAAAACAACAAAATATCTATCTTATTAATATGGAAGACAGACCTTTTCATGTGTGATTTTTCAAAATAAATATATTTAAATTTTGGGAGACTTACAAAAATACACATTTGTATTGTCTGTTTTTCAAAAAT
>OVAN01011811.1:0-14227 GCA_900406275.1 Anastatica hierochuntica | reverse complement strand
TATTTCAATCTAGCCAACGAGAGTTGTTTTCTAGATTGATTAGTGACTATATGGACTTGCTCTTAATGATTCCCAATCAATTTAGCATTTGCAACAAACGAGAGTTGAGTGAATGCGATTGATAAGGAAATGGTCTCTAGCCATGAGAGTGGATTAGGCTAGTATTACCTTTGGTCAAGGATTTGTGCTCAATAGCTTGATCTAACACCTTTATCACCATCTTTCTAAGTAGATCGATTATAAAATCCCTTTTTCCATCATCTTCGTTTATAGTATTTCAAGTTAGTATCTTTTAAGTTTATGTTCGCTTTCTTTATCTAAGTCTATTGTCTTATTTAAGTTGTTTACTTTCTTGCCTTGCTTTCATTTCTAGATTATTAAGAAAACAAAAACAAAACCCAACCATTCTTATTTGCTTAGATTAGGCTTGAATGTGTATTTCCAATGCTTAGATCAATCTAGTTAAGGTTTGCTCATTGTGGTTCAACTCCAAAGTACTACAATGACATATCCGTGCACTTGCGGATTATGTGATTGTTAGGAACGGGCCTTTATAAATTTAAAGCTTTGTAGTGCATTTTTTTTGCATGAACAATAGGCATCAACAAAATGCCATGTATAGGCTCGGAAGTCATAGTGCAAAAAACTCCAAGTAGAACCTAGATACCCATCAGTCAGCCAAGGAGAAAGTTCGCACCAGAGCGAGACGAATCATCAATAATGAGGTTAAGAACCTTCTTACGGCCGTGTTTATCAGAGAGGTTCACTATCCAGAATGGCTAGCAAACATCATTGTGGTCCGCAAGAAAAACGGCAAGTGGAGGGTCTACATAGACTTTATAGAACTTAACAAATCTTGCCCAAAGGATCCCTCCCCCTTACCTCACATAGATAAGCTGGTGGATGCAACGTCAGGGCATCAACTGATGAGTTTCATGGCACATTCTCCGGGTACAACCAGATTCTCATGCACCTAGACGACCAGGTAAAGATTTCCTTCATGACTTCATGAGAGATTTACTGCTACAAAGTAATGCCCTTTGGGCTGAAAAACGTAGGATCCACCTACCAGAGAGTGGTCGACATGATGTTTGTGGCTCAAATTGGCCAGACCATGGAAGTCTACATAGACGACATGCTAGTTCAATCTCAGAAGGCGAAAGATTACACAGCCCACCTGCAGCTAGTTTTCTTCACACTAAGGAAGTATGACATGAAGTTCAATCCCTCAAAGTGCTCGTTTGCAGTGAGCTCTGGGAAATTTATGAGGTACATAGTCACATACAGAGGGATTGAAGCAAATCTAGAAAAAATCAGGGTGACTCACGAGATCCCCTCACCCAAGACTCCACGAGACATGCAAAAACTGACCAGAAGGATGGCAGCTTTAAGGAGGTTCATATCCATGTTGTTAGACAAGTCTCACGCATTCTTTGAAGCCTTAAAGTTCACTGGAAAATTTGTGTGGGACCAAAAAGCAAAAAACGCTCTAGTCAAGCTCAAAGAGTACCTCACCATGCCGCCTCTTCTATCTAAGCCCCAAGATAGAGAACCGTTGCTCCTCTACCTAGCAGTCTCTTAGCATGTCGTAAGTGCCGTCTTGGTCAGGGAGGAAGGATGCAAGCATCGTCCGATCTACTACGGAGAATTACAGCTCCTCTACCTACATACAAAAACTCGCTACAGTAATCTGGAGAAGCTAACTCTCGCCCTGTTCATGTCAGCTAGGAACTTGCGCCATTACTTCCAGGCTCACCCCATGGTAGTAGTCACGTTGTTCCCCATCAATTTCGTACTCCACAAACTTGAAGTGTCAGAAAGACTAGCCAAGTGGGCAGTCGAATTAGGGTAGTACGACGTGATCTCCTATCCTGCCATGGCAACCAAGTTGTAAATATTGGCTGACTTCAGAGCAGAATTCTCCCCACCGATAATCCCTCGGACATAAGAAGAAGTTAGGATCCAACAAGAAAGTAAAGCCGAAAGAGAATGGACGCTTTACGTGGATTGGTCGAGTAACATACAGGGGGCAAGAGTAGGCCTCATGCTCGTCTCACCAAGAGAAGAAATCGCATCGAGAGCAGTAATGTGCAACTTTAAGGCCACCAACAATGAAAGTGAGAATGAAGCCTTAATCACGTGACTTGGCTTAGCAAAAGATTTAGGTAAAGAGAACCTACTAGTTTATAGTGATTCCCGAATAATTGTACGTCAAACGCAAGGCGACTACCAGGCAATAGATGCCAGCATGACCAAATATTTGGCTATAGCCAGGAAGGTCATAAGTTCATTCAAAGCATGCGAACTCACATAGATCCCGAAGGAGCAGAACTCACACGCGGACGCCCTGGCCAACCTGGCCTTTGCCTTAAAAACCATGGAGCCAATCACCAAATCTCTGCTTGTGCTCTAGCGGCCGACCAGTGATGAAGATGCAAAAGGGCTTCACGTCTCTAACATTGAGGATGAAATAACATGGATGAGTCCTATCATATCTTATCTAAGGGATGACTGATAACTCAAGCTTTTGCCCGAGATAACACTGTAAGCGCCCAAAAAGTACGATGTAGTGGTTTGTGATCAAATTTACGAAGACCAAAGTTAACACGAAGAATTTCATATCAAACACTAGCTAAAGCAAGAAGGATGTTTTGTAAAAGATGCAGAAATCGAAATTTAGAAGGCAAAGAAAGCAAGCAAATAGCAGCGGGTTGTAAATCAATCAAAGAAGATTTTGGCATTCGGTATTCTCAGGGAAACATTTCATTGTTGATTCGAATTATTGACTAGGAAACATGTTTTAAACCGTCTTTAACTCAAACACAATTATAGAATTGATCTACTTTCGTAGTATCAATTCCCTATGTATTAGAAACCTCGAGACTAACTTCTGTTGACTCTCAGATTCTAATCATGCATTCTAAACATGTTTGATAGGTTCACAGTTCACTTAAACATCAACTTCCATTAGCTTAAGATAAATTGCTAATTTAGGATTCATTCAGGCATTTAATCGAACATTTTCCATGCGTTAAACAACCTAAAATCAGAAACTAAGTGATCAAGTTAATTTCAGCATTACAAATAGTCCTAGACGAAGATACAATTGATTAAATCCCTAATCAAACAATTCTATGTAAACAATTCAAACAATCCCTATATGAGAACCTTAAACCCAACAAGCAAACTACTCACTCATGATCAGAGAATAAAAAAATCAAATTAGAGAGAGACATGATTGTATTGATAAAAAATAAAGAGTAAAGGTTCAGAATTCTTCTCAAATTCGAAGTACTGAAGATGATTCTTCTCCTTAGGTTGCAAACCTCTCTCTTGCTCTCAAAAACTCAGAAAATAGCATAATGAAAGTCAAAACACGAGTTTAGGTTTTAATTATAAAATCCGGTTCATGATAAATTCGGTTTGGTTCTTCAAAATCGCTCTGTAAAATACGGGAAAGGCGGTCTGTGAAATATGAGAAAGGCGGTCTGCAAAATACGAGAAAGGATCGATCGATCTTAGGACAAAGATCGACCGATTCTTTTCCTTCTGTCTGGATATTTCTTCTCTCCATAAACACTTCTTTTGATGCTTGAAATCCGTCCAAAATGCGATCTTTTCGCGCATTCAAGCTCGATACCTGTAAAAACACTAAAGAACACAAGTCCGCTCCAAAGAGATCCGAATACATACTAAAAACCATATTTCTCAACTAAAAACTGTAATAAAAACAACTAAAATGCTAGCACATCAAATCCCCCAGACTTGAATTTCTGCTTGTCCTCAAGTAAAGGAAACGAAGATTAAGCCTACGGGAAAAGAAGTTTGAAAACCAAATGGATCTTATGCTATCAGTAGACCTTACTCTGCACTACTTTCGCTAACAATATAGACTTCGAACAGTTAGAACATTCTCCCCAAGAGTCTCTGCATGACCTCCCACGCTCATCCATACTCCAAAATCTGAACCTACAAACTCATCATTCTTGTTAATAACTCTCTACATTCATTCAAGATAAGCGTGAAACTTTTTCACCAAAGAACTCGTAATCAGGAATTCGGGAAAGGTATTCAAGGCTTTTAGTTGTGAGGCTTAGAGTGTTTCAGGTATCAAAATATGCGCCAAGATACAAGACATTATGCAAAATTGCAGGAGAGAAAGAGTATATTGATATTCATGTCCCTTAATTACCCAAGTACAAACCACCATTCAGAAAGTATACCAAATACGTGCAATTTTTAGGGTGCATTAAAACAATAAAATAATATACAATTGCTAATTTCTAAACACGATATGAAGAAAAAAAAAATAAATTTTTGTCTTTACATGCAAAAATCTGGTATAAATTAGCATCACAATGTCGTTTTTAATTTTTAAAACACCCGTACAACACGAAGAATTGCAACCTATCCAACTAAACAACTAAAACACCCAACACCAAGAATTCAGACAATCAGGACCGTGTCTAAACCACCTTAATTGTTTAACCCTACCTAAGCAATGAGAAGGATCATGTCTACCCTATTCTCTCCATTGTTTATACACATGTGTGGATATAAGATGAAAAAGAAATGCATGGAGATTCAAGGAGATAAGGTAAAGGTGTGGTGCAAAACTAAAAGTGAGTCTAGTCACTCAGGATTACCAAAAAATGGTAGAAAAATGGGGATGTAATCCTGAATGATGGATTTGATTCCTGATTTCAAGTCGCTGTATCAAAAAAATTAAGTTGATTAGTAGTCTAGATAAATAGAGTTAATAACAGTTTAGACAAAAGTCTGAGTTCCAGAGATTTTTAGGGGGGAGTTTGGTCATGAGTTATTCCGGTTTGCCTGCGCTAAAAGCTCAAATGAAATGGTCAAAAAGAATATAAATAAAGTGCTATGCTCATAGATAATAGTCTGAAATCATCATAAAGCGTAAACGTTCCATAAAAATGACTTAATAAGAACATCAAAATTTCTCAAACATCACACCAAAGGAAAAAGAAAAACATAAGTAACCTCCCCCAGACTTATCCCACACCGTCTCGTATGAAACAAATCTTAGGAAGGGGTAAGTAGCAAATAAAAATAATAATCCAAATAAAAAGAAAAATAAAAAATAAATAAAAAGAAAAAGGAAAGAGAAACTACTGAGCTGCTCCGGGGCGTCTGCATGTATTTTCGGAGGCGTAGTCTGCTTTCCTCTTGCAGCGCTCCTCGCTCTGTTTGGCCTCTACTCGCGCAAGAGCTACGCGAGTCTCCTGAGTCTCCTCCTCATCAATTTTCTCACTCTATGTCTCCTCGTCATCATCATGTGCAACACCTGCAGGAACTGGTGGCGCTATGCGCCTGATAGCATCCTCATGAACAAACATGCTAGGAGAATAAGAAAGCAATCTCCCTAACTTGCAGAGTCCTCTACCAAAACGCAGCATGAGAGAACTCGTCCTTTGATGACTCTTAACTGTCCAAGCTTTGAACTCCGCAGCAGAAGTAGAAGGTCGCTGTGGCGGGTCGAACTCATAGGTACTGAAATCCTCCGGTAACAGCTCTGCGATCTCAGGATCAGTAGGTGCAACAGGTGGAGGCATATGAGCCTCATAATCAGCATCATCAACAACATTGTCCTCAGCAGGTCCTGCAGAACCCTTCTTAAAAGAAGGAGGACAGGGACAAAGAAGCTCTGCAGGACGTAGAAACTCTACTCCCAGTGAATCAGAAAGAGATGTCAAATCCGGGCATGATAGCTCAATGTAGAGAGACCTCTGCAGGCGGTCCTGGAAGTGATAGATGAATGGTCTCGAGCTATCTATATCATACTTACAAGGGGAAGCTAGAATGGCGCAATCAACCTGATGCTTCTCATTGAGGAAAGCATACAGAGGTCTCTGGTCTTGCTGCATCCCCACCTGCTTGGGGAACTTGAACTCCACTCTCTAGTGACCAGTGAAATCAAACCTGACAAAGTATAGAAGTCGGGTAATAAGAGCATCCGCAGCAAAGGACTTATTCTCAGAAGCCACTACCTTGAAGAAGGCGAACTTGTTCGCAACCACTGCGGCCATGTTCAGATCTGTAGCGGCCACGTAACAGATCTGAGCTCCAAAGTCCCAGGTATGTCTAACGCCAATAAAGAGAAGAACCAAATCGTCATTGGTCACAACAGTCTGAATACACTTAGCGTGGAGGTGAGAGATAAGAACTTTGGCCGCGAGGCGAAGGACATGAGTGTTGATACGCGACTGCTTCGCGCTCCGAGAGAAAAATTGCCCAACAGCAATATAGTCCCAAAACTCAGTGGACCTCACAAAATTTGTTACCCAAGTACCTCAGCCCTGAACAAACCCAAAAACTCGAGCCAAGTCCATAAGAGAGATAGAATGAAACTAACCCTGCACAATGAAAGAGAGTGTGCCTTGGTCAACTACCATGTTGTCCAAATCCGGGTAAGCACAGTGTGCAGAACCAAAAACTCCCAACACGATCGCGGTAGACATGCTCCTGAAGCTCCAACAAGCCTCATAGTCCCATCCTGTCAAAGACATCATAGAAATCCTGGCGAATACTAAACGCCTCCAGGAGGTCGTCATCAACAACTCGAGTCATCCGGAGTGTGATGTTTCCCAAGTCCTATAGAAACTGCGAGTCATACTCATTCCACTCCTTAGTAATAGGACAGTTAGCGGGATGTGTGAGATCGGTCCGTTTAAACCGCTTATGTAGGTTGTCTCTATTCGGGTTCCTCGTCTTTGGAACCTCTCCTATCTTGCGACTACCCATAACCTGCAAAAACAACCACTTCGAAACCAAATAAGTATCTGAATCACTACGCTACAAATACGAAAATTGTTCACTCTAATTCAAAGAGCAATGTTTCTGTTGAAATCAAGCTCATAAACATCAAGAGCATGCATCAAATTACTCAACAAAGAAAGAACAACATCAATATGTCCAATTTTCGTTTTGCATATCAAGTCCAAGTGGAATTAAGCAAATTCATTGCAACCAATCATCAAAAAATGTTGTAATCATTCATAGAGGTGCCAGAAAAGAATAAAATCATCAATACACAAGGAAAATCATGAAGAACATGCATTCTCGTAAAAACTCTAGCGTACAAAACGCGAAATCACAAAATCACCATGTTCAATCCTCATAACGCTAAAATCAAAAGCAATCCTACTTCTAAACATCTTAGAACATTTATATAAGATCATTCAAGCATCAAACATTGATCAAAATTCAAGAAATCAAAATTTCCCAAATTTCTCCAAAAAATCTTTTAGTAGAGATTGCAGACACATACCTTCGATTTTGCAAAATATGATCGGATACAAAGATAGAGGATGAAAATCTATTGAGTTTAGACTCAAAAACACTCAGATCCATGATGAATCAAGGAAAATCGAGCCTTTGGGTGATTTTTTTTCCCATTTTGTTCAAAAGAGAATTATGATGAAGAACATACCTGGTCGCGACTTTAATCTGTGTAATCGGGACAAGGATCTATCTATCCTGGAATAAGGATCGATCGATCCTTATCCCTCTGGTTTGGCACGAAATTAGGCAGGGATCGATCAATCCTGGGAGAGGGATCGATCGATCCATGTCCTTCTGTTTGGGGGGGGGGGTTTGTTTTCTACAGTACGAAAACTAAAAACACAAAAAACGTCAAAAGAACCAAAACCTAAAACACAAAAATGAAAAACTGTACAAAACTAGCTAAAAATGAAAAAAAACTACCTAGTAGGTTGCCTCCCACTCAACGCTTGTCTAAAGTCTCGAGCCTGACTGTAACGCGATCAGACGGCAGGTGGATCCGTTAAAAGAAATCTCATTCTTTCTTCGGATGGCTCGTTTGCAATGTATCGCTTAAGTCTCTGGCTATTCACAGTGAATCTTCTTCTATTGTCATCAAGAACGACATCTCCATATGGTCGGACCTCAGTAATTAGAAACGGTCCCGACCAACGCGATTTGAGCTTTCCTAGAAACGAACGCAAACTTGAGTTTAACAAAAGTAACTGATCCCCTGTAGCGAAAAGGCATGGAATTATCCTCCTATCATGGAATGCTTTGGTCCGTTCCTTGTAGATGCTTGTTTTCTCATAACCATTCAATTGTATCTCGTCTAGTTCATTGAGTTGAACCATCCGCTTCTCAGTTGTAGGCTTGATGTTGAAGTCCATCAACTTCGTAGCCCGAATTCTCTGGTACTCGAGTCCAACAGGAAAATGACATGCCTTTCCATACACCAAATGATACGGTGTAGTGCCAAGTTGTGTCTTGTAGGCGGTTTGATATGCCCATAGCGCATCATCTAGCTTCATAGACCAATCTTTTCGACTTTAGCCTACAATCTTTTCCAGGATTCCCTTGATTTCCCTGTTCGAAATCTCAACTTTTCCACTTGTTTGAGGATGATAAGGTGTGGTTACCTTGTGTCTAACTCCATGCTTCTTCAGCAAATTCTCATACAACCTGTTGATAAAACAGGATCCACCATCACTGACTACTACTCTTGGCATGCCAAAACGAGGTAAGATCACAGACTTGAACATCTTCAGGAACACTTTGGCATCATTAGATTGGCTGGCCAGTGCCTCGACCCACCTAGAGACATAGTCTACTACGACCAAAATGTATTGATTTCCATAAGAAGATGGAAAAGGTCCCATGAAATCAATACTCCATACGTCAAAAACCTCTACTTCCAAGATGAAGTTCTAAGGAATCTCATTCCCTTTACTGATGTTACCTTTTCTCTGACAACCATCACACTTGGAGACGTATTCATGGGCATCCTTGAAGAGTGTTGGCCACCAAAAACCTACCTGCAACCCTTTCGAAAAAGTTATGAAAGTAGTATAATGCCCTGCATATTCAGAACCATGGCAGTGATTCGAAATAACTTGTACCTCAGACTCCAGAATACACCTGTGAAAAAGTCCATCAGCAAATCTCTCGTAGAGAAAAAGATAATCCCACAAATATTTTCTGACATCTCTGAGGAACTTTTTCTTCGCATAGCCTGTGAAATTCGGTGGCTCCACATATGCACTTAGAAAATTTGCAAAATCTGCAAACCAAGGTATTTCATCGTTAATTTGTCTAATGACTAAACAATCAGCATTATCCATGTATTCATCCTCCAGCAAGGAAACCATATAGACATTCTCCTCAGGGAGACTATCATCGAGTGGTGTATCATCTTCCACTCGCAATCGAGACAAATGGTCTGCAACACCATTCTCGATACCGCACTTATCACGAATCTCCAAATTAAATTCTTGAAAAAGGAAAATCCATCTCAACAGTCTCGGTTTAGCATCTTTCTTATACATAAGATACCTCGAAGATGCATGATCAGTGTGAACAATGACTTTCGATCTCACTAGGTACTGTCTAAATTTTTTAAATGCATAAACCACAACTATAAGATCCTTCTCCGTAGTCGAATACTTGATCTGAGTGTCATCGAGTGTTCTGCTAGCATAATAGATCACATGGAGTTTCTTGTCTTTTCTTTGATCCAACACTGCTCCTACCGCGTAGTCACTAGCGTCACACATTACCTCGAGAGGTAAATCTCAATCTGGTGGCTGCACGATTGGAGCACTAACTAGTGCTTCCTTGATTGTTTGAAAGGCTAACAAACTGTCCGTATCAAAATCAAATTTGAAATCGTTACAAAGCAATCAATTCATAGATCTGGCTATCTTGGAAAAATCCTTGATGAACCGTCTATAGAATCTTGCATGTCCGAGAAAGCTGCGGACATCCTTAATAGAAGTAGGAGGTTTCACGCTCGTCATCACCTCCACTTTGGCTTTGTCGACCTCGATCCTTCTCTCAGAGATCCTGTGGCCAAGCACAATCCCATCCTGCACCATAAAATCACATTTCTCCCAATTCAAAACCAAGAGTTTCTCTTCACATCATTCTAAAGCCCTGCGAAGGTTAGACAAGCAGTTAGCAAAAGAAGAACCATAAAAAGAAAAGTCATCCATGAAGACTTCCATGATATCTTCGATCAAAACACTGAATATAAACACCATGCATCGCTTGAAAGTCGCAGGTGCATTAAATAATCAAAATGGCATTCTCTTATAAGCCTATGTCCCATATGGACATGTGAATGTAGTATTTTCCTGGTCCGCCAGATGGATGGGAATCTGAAAGAAACCTGAATAGCCATCAAGAAAACAGTAATATGGATGATTAGCAACTCTTTCCAGCATTTGATCAATAAAAGGAAGCGGAAAATGATCATTTCTCGGGCCCAGTTAAGCTTCCTGTAATCAATGCACATCCTGTGGCCTGTGATAGTCCTTGTGGGAATGAGCTCGTTCTTCTCATTAGTGATGACAGTGATTCCACCTTTCTTTGGTATAACATGTACCAGACTCACCCATGTGCTGTCAGAAATGGGATAGATGACACCTGCACTCAAAAGTTTTAGAATCTCCTTCTTGACAACTTCCACCAGTTTAAGATTGAGTCTCCTTTGATGTTCTATGGAAGTCTTGGGTTCATCCTCCCAACGCTTTTCTATACTTACTTAACTTTGAAAAAAGCAAGGCAGCCTCAAAATTTTTCAAATTAGTATTGGCAACTACAAGATATGTAGAGTTCAGAGATTTTAGCTCGCTCCAATCAGCACTCAAACTTGCCACCAATGATGTAGATGTCGCAGAAGATGGCTCTTCAAGCTTGATAAATGTGTCCTATTTCTCGATAGTAGGTGCTGAATCCAGCAACTCAGCAACCTCAAAAGTAACTGCATTTAAAAAACCATACTCACCTTCGATTTGAGTCAGCGGAACTTGTAGTGGATCCTCAGTGTAAAGCTCTTCAGCAGAGTCTTCAATTACATCAGCAAGTTTATCGACCCAAAATGTGTGCCCATCAATGGTAGGCTTCTTCATGGATTTCTCAATGTTGAACTTCATAGTCAACTTCCCAAGTCGGAGATCTAATTGACAGTTTTGCACATCGATCATGGATCTAACAGTAGATTAGAATAGTCTTCCCAGGATAATAGGATCCTTGGGTTCTTCTTTAAACTCCAAGACTACGAAGTCTGTAAAAACATATCCCTCTCCAACTCCTACGGGAATGTTTTCTAGAATACCCACTCGTCTTTGAATAGATCTATATGCAAGTACCAAAGACATTCTTTTGGGTTTATAGTTAGTCAAATTCAAACGCTGGGATACTGACAGTGGTATCACACTAACTCCTGACACCAAATCTAAGAAACATCGTTCAAAGGTAAGCGATCCAATCTTCCAAGGCAATACGAAAGGACCAGGATCCTCGCGTTTCTCCAGTGCGATGTTCTGAAGAACTGCGCTACACTCCGCAGTAAGAACTGATACACCATTTTCCAATGTCATACGATCTGAAAGAATCTCCTTCATGTACCTCTTAAGAGAAGGTACCATCTTGACTGCTTCGACGAAAGACAATTGTACATGTAACTCACCAACAAGGTTCTTCAACTTTTCTTATTCGCGTTCTTTGATCTTTTGACGGGGTTTTGATGGATATGGAGGTTTAGGAATGTAAGGTGAGGGTGGTACATACTCTTCATCAACCTCCTGTGCATTCAAATCATCACGAAATTAGATGAACACACGTCAGATAGGGATCGATTGATCTTGGGACAGGGATCAATCGATCCTTGTCCCTCTGTCCAGAGGTTGTATATGCCAAGGATCGATCGATCCTTGTCCTTCTGTGAGTGACGAAATTTTGAACTCTTTACCACTCCTCAGCGTAATGGCAGTGCAGTATTCCTTCGGATTCTTCTTTGGTTTGCTTGGAATGACGCCCGGTGGAGCTCTGTTACTCGTAGAAGTCTGAGCAACCTGTGTCTTCAGCAATTTCATTATACATGTTATCCACCTTCTTATTCAAGTCCGCGGAGGCCTTTGTATGATTCTCTAGGACTTGCTGGAACATTTTCTTCAACTCACTATCTTGAAAAGATGTAGAAGATTGTCCATGGTTCTAATTCTGATACCTAGACTGATAGTTGTTCTTGAATCCTCCTGAACCTAACTGCTTTTGTTGATAGCCACTGTTTCCGAAACCACTGCTCTGAGTCTTGTTCTAAAATCCAGAGTTGAAAACACTCTGATTCTATTGGTATGACTTGTTCTGGAATTTGTTCTAGTGGTTGAAACGTCTATTACCAAAGTTCCCTTGACCTCCAATGTAATTCACATCTGCTTGTCTACCATTCATCTCCTCAAACATGAATTCGTGATACATCTGTCCCATTTTCTGCTTTGAAGCACAAGTGCATCATTCTGTTCCCCAATAAAATGTACTCCTTGCTACTCTCTTTTCATTAGCTCTTCGAGCTTTGACTGAAAATCATCAATTCTCTTCGCATCTAATGATACAACTCCTCTACCGCAATCAAAATTAGATCTCTGATTCGCCTGGCTATTCGCCATCTTATTCACCAGCATATAAGCTTCTTCTACAGTCTTGGTCATGAAATCACCATTACAAGCAGTGTTCATAGCATTTTGATATTTCTCCTCAACCCCATTGTAGAAAATGTTGAGGAGATTCCAATCTGAGAACCCATGATGAGGAAAATCATTGAGGTACTCAATGAATCATTCCTAAGCTGCGTGAAAATCTTATAACCCAATTGGTGAAATCTAGCAATCTTGTTCCGGAGAGACATGAATCTCGATTACGTGAAGAAATGCCCAAGAAAATCAGCCTTGATCTCGTCCCATGTTTTCAAAGAGTCAGGCTCTCGACCATTGTACCATCTCATAGCCTTGTCATTCAGAGAGAAAATGAATAACCTGCATTTCAGAGCTTCATCAAGTACTCTGTTTTGCTGGATATTATTGCATATGGCTTCAAATTTATCCAAATGGTGCATCTGGTTCTGGGATGGTAAGCTATGAAACTGATTTTGCGGCACCAAATACATGAGACCAATCTTGATCTCAAAGGCTCTCCTTTCGATGGGAGGCAGACGAATCCTAGCACGATTCGCATAAAATGCGTCAAGAGTATCATATTGCGCCAGAGTCACCCTCTATTGAGGTTTATTTGCAGGTTGGTGCCCCACAACAGCAACATTCAGCTGCCTAATTTGCTGAGCATCATAATTAGCACAACCTCCAACATGTGGATCTCCTCCTGGAAGGACTCCAGGAAAGAAAGGATTTTGATAAACTTGAATGTTCTCCATGTTATCACCCATGATTTCACCGAACTCAAATTCCTAAATAACCTCCAACAGCTTCTCCTTCTTCTTCTGTCTCTTTAGATGCCCAGGTTCCGACTCAAAATCGAGGAGATTCTCAATTCCTTGGCTTCTAGTATGAGGCATGTTCATGCACCTGAAAGTACTAAAACAAAGAAGAAAAAAAGAAATTAATAAAAATAAAGAAAATGCCTTAGGCACGCAATGATCCTAAGTTCTAAGACGACCTATTGGTCCCCGGCAACGGTGCCAGAAAAACTTGATAGCTCAGGTTTTCGCCCGAGAAACATTGCAAGTGCACAAAAAGTACAATGTAGTGGTTCGAGATCGAACCCACAGAGACCAGAGGTAGCACAAAGAATTTCATATCAAACACGGGCTAAAGCGAAAAGGATATTTTGTAACAGATGCAGAAATAAAAATTTAGAAAGCAAAGAAAGCAAGCAAATAACAGCAGGTTGTAAATCAATCAAAGAAGAGTTGGGCGTTGGGTATTCTCAGGGGAACATATCATTGTTTATTCAAATGATTGACTAAGGAACATGTTTTAAACAGTCTTGAACTCAAACACAATTGTAGAATTGATCTACTTTCGTAGTATCAATTCCTTATGTATTAGAAACCACGAGACTAACTTCCTTGACTCTTGGATTCTAATCATGCATTCTAAACAGGTTTGATAGGTTCACAATTCACTTAAACATCATCGGAATTCTGTTCCGATGATTTCTACTGTGTGCCGCGGAGCGTTCCAGGCGGAGTCGCAAAATTTAGTCTTCTTCCGCGGAGTCTGGTTGCTCCACGCGGAAGGATTTTCTTAGTTCTCGCAGTTANTCGACATGTTTTGCGAGAGAGTTAGTGAGTTCATCACGTTCTACCGACTTCTTTTCGAGAGTCGAGAAAATGTTTTTTATCTCCTCGAACGCCGCGATGATTGGATCAGCGTTAATCGCGGTAACGTTCGTCGTCGGAGTGATTTCAACGTTTTCGTTGGCGTTG
>OVAN01011810.1:0-14315 GCA_900406275.1 Anastatica hierochuntica | reverse complement strand
CTGGGTGAGAGGGAGAAGAATCCTTGGCGTTTTTGTAATATATGATGATAGGAGTCTTTCAAAACGGCATGGCGTTTGTCAACAAACGGCGGAGTATTGAAATCTAACGTGGCAGAAGGAGAAAGCGTTTGTAAAACACTTACGTGGACAGCTTCCTTGGCCAGAATTAAGGCCTTTTATATAGTTAGATTTCATTTAAAATAAAAAAAAATAAACTAAATTGTTACATTTATTTGCCTAATTATTATTTAATAATAACTAAACATTTTTATTGACTTTTCATCTTTATAAATTTTAATAGATTCACATGCTAATTAATGGTAATCTATTGCTTAATTTACAAAACATAGACATAAAATTATTCAGCAAGAAAGCTCATGACTTTATAAAAACTATCTTTAAAAAAAAATATAGCTATCATGTAAAGACAAAAAATATTAGAATTATTTTTTTAGTATTTTTCTGGTAAGGGATCTAAATTTATACTAAATAACCCATTAATAAAAGAGTTTAAAGTCATAAAATTACATTGTAATCCACTTTAAAATTAACTAAAATAGGTCAAAAGTGTTTCATAAGAAAAAAAATAAAACTACAAAGCATAAGGCAGAAAAAGTATTTGAGAAACCGTCTAAAATTCCAAAAATATGCAAAGAAAAATAATAGTTACAAAATAGAAGAACAAAAACAAAAGACATGAAAGAGATGAACATTATAAAAAATATAAGTGTAAATAAAATTCTAAAATTGTAAATTAAAAAAATCGTTAATAGTATAAGATTTAAATTTGAATGAAGGAAAAGAAAAAAGAAAAAGTAATTCAAGAATTATTAAATAAAAAAATTAGTATAGTTATGAATGCAAAATAGAATGGAAAAGCGCAATAAAATATTAATTGTTAAAATAAAATGTTTTCATATTATAATGTATCTTTAACATAATATATGGAAGAAGATCTGCGCATTTGTGTTGATTCTCTCCTAGTATATATAATGGAAGAGTTCTCTCTCCATAGAGGGTGTCTACATCATCACAAAATATTAAAACTAAATTAAATACTTCAATAAATATACACATTTTATAATGTAAAGGAAACAATATTCTTTAAATGGTAATTTGGTTAAAACTATACACCAAAAATAATTACGTTTTTTGAGAGTGATAAAAAATTAATATAATATTGAATGATTTTACAAAAAAAATATCACCTTTTTGAACAAAAAAAATTGGGATAGAAATTGTAATGAGTATTTTGGAAGATAAAAATTAAATAATTTTTTTGGTTATCCCTTCACTAGAAGGACATATTGCTTAAAAACTAAATTAATGCACAACATCGATAATATACAAGAGAAAATTGAATAAATATGGTAAAATAAAAATATTAGTAAAATAGTATTTAAAATTAAATAGTTATATATTTATATCGTACCTAACGTAAAATAGAAAAAAATCATTATGTAAAAACAAAATTAAATAAAAATATAACCCAAGAAATACAAAACAATAATGCTATTTATACACGTTACTATTTTCTAAAAATTTATAAATACAAATTATATGTATATTAATACTAACAAAAAATTATGTATAAATATTTTAGACTATGGTAAATCATTTATTTGTTGGGTATTATAAGTCCATGGAAATAGTTTACTAAAGATTTTCAAATGCTCATTCATTAATATGATCACACGACACATAAGAAAAAAGTGTAGGATGATAAATAAAAATAATTTTTAATTGGTTTGAGACTTAATCCATATACAATATGTTATCAATGAGTAAAGAAAAATAACAAAAGAGAGTAGATATAAAGAGGAGAACAAGTGTACTTTAGAAGATGACAAATGAAAAAAGTTTTACGGAATTTGGAAGGATGAACGCATAAGAATATAGTAAAGTCATTCAAAACTTACTCACTGTAAAATGAATGAGTTTTTCCAAAATTAGTTTATCTTTATCAGTATATGGTGTCAACGAAATCAGAATCTATATCAACGTGGAAAGTGATAAATAAGTAAACATTCTTTACTTGGTCAAAAAATTATTTATTGTGAAAACACATGGATAAATCATATTAATTAACTCAATGTGATGAAAAATCTATTTCATTCGGCATTCTACTCTTTTTCAATTGTAATCGTTTTGGCCGATATATGGAATGAACTTTATCTCAAGTAAGAAGTTGTTAAAATAATTTTTTTAGAGATTTATATTTTTGTTTGCTACGCGATTCATAACAATTTGTTGTTCTCAAGCTAAAAATATGTATGTTTTTATTGTTTGGTAACATAGGTTTGCATATATATAAACATTTATAAAGATTTACCTTTTGAATTTATATGATTATATTTTACTTTGAATTAATCATATTATTAGAGGTTCGAAATTGAAATATCGCGCAAATGCACGAATATAAACCTAGTATAAATAAAATTTAAATAAAATATATAGTTTTAACAATTAAATTTATTATTATTGTAATGTTAAGATACTCACATGAGTGTCTTACCATTCATCATGCTCTCGTGGCGGTTCTTTTCCTCAACTGCCCGGGATTCTCTTTTGGAGATCGAATATTCAATTCGCCTGAAGAGAGAAATGATATACCCTTCCTTGGACTTACTCTGGCATTAAGCTCTGTTAGTTTGACGGTTTTGTTGCCACAAAGAGATCCTTTGTTGGATCTCCTCGTTGGAGAAGAAGTAGCTTTCTCTCGAGGCCAACCAGCATCTTCTATTGACATTGTATTGTGTTCTTCAAATAGAATCTGTAATCTGTCTAAATTCAGTTTAGGCTGCGCAGAAAGCTTCTTAGTGTTGTTGTTTTTAAGATAGCTATAAAAGTCAGGCATTCCCATAGTGCGAACCCTATGGAATGTCTAAGTTCAAGTGTAGGTTAACCAGAAGAGAGATAGGATCAAACCCGGTCTCATCATTGTTCTCGCGGATGTTTTATTACAAACACAGTTTATGGATTGGACCGGGTCCTGATAAAATGATGGACACTGTTCCTTGTGTCTTTCATGATAGTATCATTGCTTCAAAGCGAAACATAACCACGTTTTTTTTGTGGGGTCAAGTTACCACTTTTAAAAGAAAATATCCATCAAATGAACAACATGACTTTTTAATCTATATTGTTTAATATTCAAGAAATAATGAAACAAACTTAGATATGAAAATTATTCGAAAAGATTAGAAAAAGCAGAGCGTTTGAAATATGTACTTGCCAACTCATTCCATGTGTCATGGACATCAACCACGTTATTTTTATTTACTCCATTTTATTATTCAGTCAATGTTCTATTTTCGTAATAATTTTCCCAAATCATTAATTATAATTTAGTTGGAACCAATCACAAGTTCTAACTTTTGTTTTGATCAACTAAATCATGTTCAACCACATCACATGTGCATATTATATAAACACAACTAATTAATAACGATGTCTGTTGAAAGAAATAATTCTTACAAAATCAACCTTTATAACCAAACCATACACTCGATATTACAACAAAATCTGTAAAAAGACTAGATTAATAAATAAAAGAATACACACTCAAATGTGAAACCAAAGTAAAAATAGCGAAATCAAGATTAAGGACTAAACCAGAATTGGTATGGAGAGCCGGTTCGGTTATTCTCCAAAAAAATCAGAACCCTAATTACTCTCAAAGAATACGAGATTTTGAATTTAAGCACACCATTTGGCGAGAAGGATCAAGAAGATGATCAAGAACACAAGCGAAGAAAGTGCAATGGCGACACCGAGCACAACCTTATTAGGACCATGATTACCTTCCTTCTTCTTCTGTTGACTAGTATCATCTTCACTGTAATCGTAATCGGAACTCGAATCATCCTTCTGCGGCGGCGGAGACAATGGCAAGCCGTTTTTATCGCAGGGAGCAATACCCAATTTCATCTTCGAGGACAACACGGTGTGGTTGTAACAGAGGTCACTGTTCCCACTGATTTTGAACAGTTGTAGCTTCTTGATGAAGCTTGCGTTGAAAGGAAGGACTCCATGGAAGGCATTGTTAGCGAGATTCAAGTGTTTGAGATTCTTCATCTTCGATATGAATCTCGGAACGGTGCCGTTTAGTTGGTTTCCGCTTAGATCTAAATGGGTAAGCTCTGGAATCGATGAGATCGAATCGGGTATTGGACCTGATAGCTTGTTTGAAGCTAAAGATAAGTTTTTTAGCGAGATTAGGTCGCCGATTCCGTCGGGTATCTCGCCGGTGATCGAGTTTTCCGACAAGTTTAGTGATTTGAGACTTGAGAGTAGCGTAATCGAAGTGGGTATTGAGCCTTTTAGCAGATTATCGGATAAATCGATGAATGTGAAATTCGAGTGGAGAGATTTGGGGATGTTTCCGGAGAGATTGGCGTGAGAGATGGTGAGGGAGACGATCTTGTGCATATTTCCGAGGATGACGTAGAGACCGGAGGTGGAGACGGGGACGGAGGAGACGGTGAGTTCAGTGAGATTAACTAGACGAGCTAGGAAGACTCCGGAGAGGCCTCTACGGCGGCGGAGGAAGGAAGAGACGGCGGAGAAGGAGCGGAGGGAGACAGGGAGACGCGGCGGAGGGGAGAGAGATGGGCAGTTGAGGAAAGAGAGAGAAGTGAGAGATGTGGAGAGAGCTCTGAGTGCTGTGGAGGAGATGGAGAGATCGGATGAGCAATTTGTGAAGGAGATGGAGGTGACGAGGCGGAATGGTGAGCCGGCGTCGCAGGTGACGACGGCGGTGGAGGAAGGACGTTGGTTGCAGGGATCTTTGAGGGTGGGGATGTTGAGAGATTCGAGGGCTTTGAGCTGTTTTGGATCTAATGGGGAAGACGAGGTACGAGGAATGGGGGAGGTGCGAGGAACGGGAGAGATAGTCGGAGATGGAGTCGGAGAGAGAGAAGGAGCGGCGAAGACAGTGGTTAAGAGGAGGAGCAGAAGAAACGGTAATGACGGTGACGGAGGTTTCATGGTGAAGAGAGACAGAGGGAGAAGGAAGTGTCAGAAAGTACAAAATGAAGAAGAGGAGAATTGGATTTTACAAATGTGGTTCATGTGACAGTTATATATTTTTAGTCTGTTATTTTGGTTTAATTACGATTTTGACATTCATCTAATTTTCCTATTTTATGATTTTTTTTGTTTTCATTGAACTATTGTTGCATTAAAACTATGGTTTGTGGATAGTGATGCCTTTTTTGTGTTAATGCCTTTGTAAATACGTTAAATTAATTAATACCTTTTTTGACAAACATAATGGAGAGAATCTGAAACAAGAAAACTAAAAGATTGTTTGCCGTAGATCAAAAGAATAGAGGTTAAAAAAAGTGGAATCTTCGCAATTAATGATACCAAATTGTGTGTGTTAGTGTATATTTATAAGTTTTGTATAACTAGTTTTATCCAACGCGATAAATTGCTAAACAAATTGTATTGTATTTTTAAAATGTTAAAAAGTCACTTAAAACATATAGTTAACATGTTGAGAATTCGTTTTTAAGCTTGTACGAACCACAACGATTCACAGTGATTGGGATCGTGTGGCTTTTTTTAATCGATACCAGAGTTTTTTCCATACAAAGCCGACAAAAGTTTAAGTCTTTCCGTAGCCAAAAGCCGGCAAAAGACTAATCTTTTCCGGAGCAAAACTGAGAAGATTAAAATCTAAACGAATACTATAACCTTCAACAACAAAACCACAACAGGGGATAATATAGAATAAGAACAGAACCAAATATAATCAAATAAAACCATCTAAGAAGCAAGCAGAAACGGTTGGAGGAGAAATGGAGATGAGCAACGCGTGTCGAGATTATTGCGGATGAAACACGAACTGAACTCCTTATATTGCCCGAAAAGAGGCCACAAGTAACAACCACGACTTGCATCCGAGACCACAGAAACAAATAACCAGAGGAAAGATCTACGGTCTTCGACACACAGCTCCGCACAATTCCTTACTGAGGACCCGAAATTAAACTAACCGTCGATCCTATCTAGTAGGAATAGAACACCTCGCGCACGAACCACTTAAC
The DNA here is from genome assembly GCA_900406275.1 of Anastatica hierochuntica. Lineage (NCBI taxonomy): Eukaryota > Viridiplantae > Streptophyta > Magnoliopsida > Brassicales > Brassicaceae > Anastatica > Anastatica hierochuntica. The sequence continues at coordinate 8,262 of OVAN01011810.1, read as the reverse complement.
TACTAAGTTAGCTACACAAATAAACCACTACAACCAAGGAAAACAAACCCCCAACGACAGCAAAACGAAGGGACCGAAAGGCAAGAAGGAGACGAACCTAAGCACTTCTCCTCTAAACATGAAATTCCAAGGAAGTACAATCTTATCTAAGTCTGATCAGATTTAGAAACCCCCTATAAGACACACAAATTAAAATACCAAACAAGATTTTGAGATTTGGAGAAACCAAAATTCTACACCACTCCAAATTTGACAAAATCCAACCCCACCACCACTTAAAGATCAAAGACCGAGACTCACCGGCGCATCTAAGCAACGACGCAAACGAGATTCCAGAGAAACCGCCATTTGCAACCGCCACAGTAGAGAACGACACACTGAGATCTTGATCTGAGACACAAAGGGATGATGAAGGGTTAAAAGACAAAGCCGAGATATAGCTAAAAGGGTCGGCGCGCGGTGCTGAAGGAGCCACCGACCACCACCCATGACCAAAAAATCAACGGCGCTAGGTTACGGCTTCTCTCTCTGTCGCTTTTTCTTTCTCCGTTTTTTTTTTTATTTTCAGGGATCGTGTGATTTAAGTCGATATTTATTTTACTTTATAAAAGAAAGTTAATATTATCAATTCAGCATCAGTTCAGTCGTTACGTATTAGAGATCAAAGAATCATCTTGTAACGCTGTGTTCTGCCCTTTTCCTATTCGTATGTCTCTCTTGGAGGTGGGCTTCACACCCCTCACCCCCCCACACTGTTGAACCCATTCTGGAAGATATGGGCTGAGAGCTGGAAAAAGCAGTGGACATGTCGAAGCTTCGACGCGGACCGAGCCCATTCTCGAGGCCCATAACGACGGCCCATCAAAAAGGGTCTCTCCCTACAACTGCGACGTCATCGTACGAGATCACATTTAATAAGGTATTGGAGGCGCTGAAAAGGACATATGTAGCACGCAAACCGAAAGCACGTACGTATGAGGTCATCACCTGACATGCGTCGATAAAAGCCCGAAAACCCGCTGAGGACCTCGATAAAAGTATGGGCTGCATGACAACCGACAATACGGGTACACAAATTGACTCCGCAGCGGGAATCATGCCGACCCGAGTTATGCTGGAGGGTTGACCCCGAGATTCGAAAGCGACGTCGATGAGGAAGGATCCAGAAGAGGCGTTGCTCTATAAATAGAGGGAAGACACTTAGCTACAAGGAGGAGAGAATTCTAGAGAGGAGTTAGAGCCATTACTTTAATCATACTTTTGTACACAAATTGAATATACTCTATCACGTCGAAATAAAGAATTCCATTTTCCCATCGTCGAAATACGCTTTATTAACGAGATTCTCTGACCCACGTAACACTCCTTTGCTCGATCCTCTCGCCTCGCGTAATCTCACCTCGAACAGTCCTGATGTCTCTCTCTATGCCTGCGGGTCTACCTTCTCCGACGGTCGAAAACGCTATCTCGAGCATACTTTAAAGAGTTGATTTACTGTCCCTGCAAATTACCACGTTTTTTGTCCTCACTTAAATGATTCGGGAAAACTCTTTTCCCGAAATTCACCCATCTTAGTATTGCTCAAGCACAAACACGGTTAGCTGTGAATTTCTATCACGATAAGTGACCGAAAAGATAAGTGCATTTTGGTTACATAGGCAATCAAATAAATCATTTTAAACTTTCTTCATAACCACTTTGTCTCCATAAACCCGGGTCTTACACTCACCCCCACGTGTAGAGCATAACACTCTCGTTGAACACTAGGATCGTCGCCCCGGTGGTGTGAGTCACTGACCACACTCATCTGGGTTCGAATCTGATACCAAATTGTAACGCCCCACCGCGCCCCTTCCATATGCCCCGACGCCTCTCTCCAGGCCTGCATGCCCACCTTGTCCGACGGTCGGGAGCGCTACCTCGAGGAGACTCTAAAGAGTTTATTTGATGTCCCTGTAAATCACCACGCGATCTTTCCCCGTGTTTTGTCCTCACTCGCACGATTTGGGAAACTCACTTCCCGGAAAGTCATCCATCCTAGTATTGCTCCAGCACAATCAAGCTTAACTATGAAATTCTATCATGACAAATGACCAAAAAGATAAATGCACTTTGGTGACATAAATAACCAAATCGATCCTTTTAAACTCTCTTCATAACCACTTTGTCTCCATAAACCTGCGTCTCACACATCTTCTCTTTTTCTGGATAAAAATCATCTTTCAAATCAAAGAAAATAACGAATATTATAGTGTAAACATATCATAGGAAGATAAACTAGAAAACTATAATAAACTATCATTTTAAAAATAAATATTAGTTTTTAATATAGAAGTAGTTAAAAGGAAATATATAAAATTGAGTTACTTTCCCCTAAATGCTATTGGCGGCTTGGGATGGTCCTTGCACGGAAACAATGAAGATTGCACTTTCTTGAGGTCCATGAATCAATTTAGAGACTTTTGCCTCTTCATGCTGCGTTTACAACTTTGATTTGGACTATGTAGTGTATGGTAGCTCATTTGGAGGTTCAAGATTTTGGAGTGGATAGTCAACATATCATACGAATGATGGATAGACCCGACGCGTGACCCGGTTTTTCTATAGAGCTTAAAGTGTTTGATAGGTTTTGGAGTCTCTATCCATGATTTGCGGTGTCGTATGTTCTACGGGGTTCGAATCTCAAAGTAGATGAGTCAGCATGTTCAGCTAGAAAATTTTGTTCTTTGTTTTCTTTTATTGGTTTTTCTATTCCGACGTGACTTTCTGCATCACCTCAAGTTTGAGTAACAGAATATCCTCTTTATGTTCAAAAACGTGTTGCTTCCATTAAACTCACACAATTATATTACTCATCTATTTCAAAATATAGAATGTTTTAGCTAAAAACACGCATACTAAAAAAATCTTTCTTCAAAAACTTCATTTAATGTATAGATTAAAATCGATTCAGCCAATTGTAAATTTTTTTTGCTGAGCATCATTGGTCACACAATATTCATTTCTTTTTACATGTCGTTTTTAATTAATTTTTGTTTGATTTTAAGTGTCACTTTATATTTTCACTGCAACTGTTTGTGAAAATTTCTAGCTTTATCCATATTCATTTAGTTCATTAACTAAAAAACAAATAAATCAGTACATTCATTAGAGATAAAGCATAAAATTTAGTTTTTTAATATGTGTGAAAGCGTCTTCAATGAAATATTTTGAAACGGAGGGAGTACATATTATATCTCTTGAAAATATGAGATTATCTTATATTTTAAAACAAAAAAAATTCTAAAACATTTTATATTTTAAAACAGAGGGAGTATGATATATTGTTCTACACAGTAACAAAGCTCCAAGAGTAACGAAGTATTATACCGCGATATAATGACAATTAACAATCCAAGACTTCAATCACTTCCGAAAAGTGGTTCCACACTCACAATGTAGATCAAGCCAGTGAAAACAAACCTCTTCATGTTTTAAATTAGGTTATTTGTCATAAATGATTTTTTAATACTCTGACTTCTGAGATTAGCTCTGTAGATTTTTATCAACCACACAGACTTCCTTCTATAACTGGTGACTCAACTAGGAGGAATAGTGTCCATAATTGTAAAATCATGGAAAATAATGCGGGAACCTCGAGCCAAATAATCCACTTGCAATTTTTCGTGTGCGTGATTGTAGATGAGAATCTTGGAAAATGATTTCATAACATTAGAAAAATAGTAATTTGTGATTAGAGATTAAAAGAATTGATTTGACTACCTATATTTGTTTTTTTAGTTAATTGTCTCGAGAGAATTTCACAGTTTCTTAAATTAAAATATAATATTTTCCAATAGAATCTATTTTTGGAACATGAGTAGCCGAACTAAAACAGAATAAGCTGATATACTATTTGGTATCAAATGGAACCTACATTTTTATAAATTCAAAAACCGAAAAATCAGAAATCAAACTAACCAAATATACATAAGGACCACTCTTTGAAATACACTCTAGATGAACATGGATACAGTCATTAAAATCATATGGATATGGTTTTCTTGTCGGATAATTGCTATCATAGTTTCAAATTTTCCTCTTTTGTTTGTTGTCTTATGCTCAAGTCATGTAAATCTGATTACTAAGTCTTCTAATAGATTGTTTAACTGATTTATAATAAAAAATGTGTTTACTAAAACGTCTATTGATTTGTGTTTTGCTACATCTCGTGGTATTTTCTATATCAGTAGCGTTTGTGTGCCTCGCCATTAACAAGTGGTATCAGAGAGGCTCACTAAAATTACAAATTGAAATTCAAAGAACAAGATCGGTGTGATTGTTACTATACAAAAACATATCATGCTAAACGAGTTGTGACTCTGAAGAAAAACTCACTATGTGACTTATTTCATGTGAGTCATTTTATTTTTATCGAAAGATGTGTCGTGTAATTGAATCAATAAAAGTTATGGGTTAACGCATGATCCATGAATTTTTCTAACTTGATCTAGTTTAGCGTTTTAAATTTTATTTGTAAATGGACATCTATCCTAGCTGTAAAATTTATTTGTGATCTTGCTAATGACCACAAGCTTCTATTAGCTCCACTATTAGCTTGGTTGGTTTCTTTTGCGACTTTTTTTGTTTGTCTACTGTTTAATTTTTTTAAATCAGATAGAGTTTTTGTATGAGATTTTTTTGGAAAGATAAAAGCTCCGATTTAGTTGAGTAGTCTAGTTGTTGACAGACGTGGATGCAGATGGTGGCAACGATTTTTTCTCACTCCGATCAGTAATGGATATGACAAAAGTTTGTGGGAGATGTGATGCGGTAGGTGCCAGATCTGAAGATCAATGGAACGGTACCATTTCTGTCTCTACAACTTTTTTTTTGTTTCACGAAGTTTGCTGGACATCTACTGATATTTATGAAATTTTATGTTAACAAAAATCTCGATATATATGGTTTTCCTTTGATTCATTACCATAGTCTATATCAGTGTGCGCATATTTATTTCACTTTTTTCTGAAAAATAATTTTTTGGTAAACCTGTTAAGACTCTATTTCTTTTTTTGAAAATTTTGATAGAAAATATAATGGAAATCAAAATGCAAAAAAGATGAAACTCTCTCCTTTATTCTACCCCTGTGAAAGACAAAGATATATTTAACCGAGGAGAAGAGAGAGAGAGAGAGTAATTGACTTTCTGATTTACTGTCAGGTGGATATGTAACATAACAAAAAATGAATTAAGTAACTACTGCTTATTAAAAAGCTTATGTTATTTTTGTAAGAATTGTAAGAAATTAAGAGAGATTTAGTAAAGAATCATCTTTGAATTTTAAGAGAGATAGAGTGAGAGAGTTCGAATTTTAGAGAGAGAGAAAGAGATACAAGGTTTAGCATATTTCCTTGATAATTTTTACAAGTACAAGCTATGGTCATTCTATATAAGACCATTACAATTCAAATTCAAATTCAAGCTAACAAATGGTAAAAGTCAAAAACAAGTACAAGGTAATTAAAGCAACATCAGCCTTATTTGTCCTCTCAACCAACGACTACATGAGTAGAAAGTGACAACACCTTGTTGCTTCCTTTTCAACGGATATAGACTGACTACATATATAGCCGGTCTATTTCTCATTGCTTCCAGAAGAGATATATAGTCTGGCTAGATATATAGCCAGCCTATTTCTCATTGCTTTCAGCAGATATATATAGTCTGACTAGATATATATAGTCGACGTTTCTCAATACTCCCCCTCAAACTTAACTATAGGACCTTACTATATTTAAGATTGGAACCATGAATCATTGTCTCATTAAAAACTAACTGGGACAACCCTTTGGGACAAAACCACACTTAGAAAAAAGAGTACAATTCCTCATGGTTAGAGGTCTTCATCTCCAAATGTTAGTGAGTCCAAGTATTGGAAAGATAGACTCACATATTCTCTTGCTTGTAGCTTTGGTGAAGATATCCGCCAATTGGTCTTTGCTTCTTGTATAGCACGACAATATGACCCCTTGTTCAACCATTTGCCTCACCTTGTGACAATCCACTTCTATGTGCTTTGTTCTTTGATGAAACACCGAGTTAGACGCTATATGAATGGAGGCTTGATCATCACAATGCATTGCGATTGGTTTTGACGATTTTATACCCAAATCCGTGAGTAAGTTCTTGATCCAAATCAACTCGGTTGTGAGCTTCCTCATAGCTCTATACTCGGCCTCGACACTAGTGCATGGCACCACCTTTTGTTTCTTACTTTTCCAAGTAACCAAGTTTCCTCCTATGAACGTGCAATAGCCGGTAGTAGATCTTCTATCATTTCTATCTCCGGCCCAATCCGCATCGCAATATCCTACTATCTCGGTATCCTTGTTGCAACCCATCCATATTCCTTGTTCCGAAGATCCACTTAAGTAACTAAGGATCCTTTCCACCATTTTCCAATGATGCATCTTCGGTTGTTGCATATATTAGCTCACTTGGTTCACGGCGAAGCATATATCCAGTCTTGTGATGGTGAGGTAGATAAACTTTCCAACCATTCTTCTATAGAGTTTTGCATCTTCAAATGCTTTATCCTCAAACTCCCCCTCACGTACAATGTTGTATCCATCTTCAAGAGGAGTTTTAGCTATCCTTCCTTCAAGCTTACCTATCTCACACAACATATCAATGGTGTACTTCTTTTGAGATAGAAATAGCCCATCTTTTGATCGGCATATCTCTATTCCTAGGAAGTACTTTAGTTCATTCAAATCTTTAATATCAAACACGGATTTAAGGTATACCTTTGTGGCTTGTACACCTTCTTTGTCACTTCCTGTGGTGATGATGTCGTCCACATAGACGAGTACTACCACTATTCCATTCGGATTAGGTAGTGTAAAGAGAGTATGATCAGCCTCAGATCTTCTAAAACCTCTTCCATTAAGCGTAGTACTTAGCTTATGATACCACGCCCTTGGAGATTGCTTGAGTCCATAAATTGCTTTCTTTAATCTTAACACATTTCCCGGTTTTACAATGTGTTCTAAACCCGAAGGAGAATGCATATAAACCTCATCTTCTAACTCTCCTTGTAAGAATGTATTCTTGACATCCATTTGCCAAAGATCCCATTCCAAGTTCACGACAATAGAGAGAACAACCCGTATTGTGTGAAGCTTTGCTACGGGTGCAAAAGTATCAATGTAATCTTCAACATATACTTGAGTGAATCCTCTTGCCACTAGCCTTGCTTTATGCCTTTCAATTGTTCCATCACTCTTATACTTGATTGTGAAGACCCATTTGCTTGAGACGGCTTTCTTTCCTCTTGGTAATTCTGATTCGAACCATGTCCCATTTGCATCCATAGCTTTATGCTCTTCTCCAACCCCATCTCTCCATACTTTGTGCTCTTTGGCTTCGTCATATGTCCTTGGTATGAATTTTTCATCCATGTTAGCCATGAAGACTTGATGCTCTTGAGGATATACGACCAAAGAACATGTAGCTTGAATAGGATAAGCTACGGCTTCATTTTTGTAATACACCCTTGTATTTGTCCAATTAGAAGGATCCCTTCTTATCCTTGTGCTTCTCCTTAATGGTTGTATTTCCTCAACTTCTTGAACCATATTCTCGGCTCCTTGGTTTTGAACATCTTCTTGAACTTCATTTACGGTTCCTTCTTCATGATGAACTTCCCTTTGATCATGATCCGAGGAAGTACCTTCATCCTCATGGCTTTCTTCGTGGTTTCCTCCTTCATGATCAATGGGAATGTCTTCTTGTGGTGCTGCCACACATGGTTCTTTCCTTCTAGGTACTTCCAAGCAACCAATGCCATGATTTTGGAGTAGTATTCTTAGATTGTGAGCTCGATCCGAGGGTGAGCTTGAAATATCCTTCAAGTTATCCCAATTCTTTTCTTCAAAATATCCTTTGGATTCCATAAAATGTACATCCCTTGACACCATCATCTTCTTAGTTTCCGGAACATAGCACTTATAGCCCTTTTGCATAGTTGAATATCCAATAAACATTGCCCTTGTGCTTTTCGCTTCAAGTTTATTCCTTAACTCTCCGGGAACTAATACAAAACACAAAGAAGCAAAAACACGTAAGTGATTAAAAGATGCTTTAGTCTTGTTTAGCACCTCATATGGAGACTTGTCTTGTAGGATTTTGGTGGAGATTCGATTGATGAGATAACAAGCGGATGTAATGGCATCACTCCAAAATTTCTTTGGAACATTTGTGTGGAACATCATAGATCT
>OVAN01011809.1:0-14315 GCA_900406275.1 Anastatica hierochuntica | reverse complement strand
TTCCTTAGAAAAAAATTTGTTTTAGGTTATTTTTGACAATTTGCTCTTATATATATAGTGTTTAGCATTGACATATTACTAACACAAATTAATGTAAATCTTCCTAATCCAAATCTAACACGTATCAGATTTACGCAGAGAGAGATGAGAAAGAGTAAAGTGTAAAGATATTTTCTCATTAAACTTAAGTTGAATAGTTACAAGAATCTTTATATACACATGGTTACCAATACATAATGTAACTAACTAACTAACCAAATAACAAACTTGTATTTACATTCTAATACCCCCTCCCTCAAGCTGATATCTTTAAAGAGGAAGATATAAGCTTGAAAGCTTGTATCGAGACAAAAGCTCTTTAAAAATTGATGGTTGAACAGCCTTGGTCAATAGATCTGCCAGTTGATATTGTGTAGAAACATGAAGTATATTCAGAAAACCAGAGCGATACCTTTCTCTCACAACATGGCAATCAAATTCTATATGTTTGGTCCGTTCATGGAACACATAATTAGAAGCAATGTGAATTTCAGCTGTGTTATCACAATAAAGATTAGTCGGACCTGTTGGTTCAATGTGTAAATCTGTCAAAAGACTATTCAACCAGATCGATTCCTTTGTAGTATCTGCTAAAGCTCAGTATTTTGCTTCTGCACTACTACAAGAGATTGTTCTCTGTTTTCTAGACTTCCAGGAGATCAAAGATTCTCCCAAAAAGATACAGAAGTCAATCACAGATCTTCTTGAGTCTAGGCAGGCTGTCTAATATGAGTCTGAGAAAGCATTGAGGCGTATATCAAACTGAGCTGAATAGAATAATCCTTTGCCTAGATCTGCCTTGTTGTATCTATAAACTCTATGTGCTACTTTGAGATGTGTATCCCTAGGAGCTGAAAGAAATTGACTCAACTTATGCACTGCATAAGTGATGTCAGGTCTGGTAATCATGAGATACAAGAGTTTACCAATCAGTTTCATATAGGGTTTTGCATCTGAAAGTAATTCACCACTCTACATAGTTAATTGAACAGTAGGATCCATTGGTGTAGTGGTTGGCTTGCATCCTAGATAACCTGTATCTTCAAGAATATCTAGAGCATACTTTCTCTGACAAATTGAAATACCCTTCTTAGATCTAGCAATTTCCAAACCAAGGAAAGATTTTAGAGGTCCTAAATCCTTGATTTGAAAAGCTGTTCCAAGTAATGTTTTAACACCAACAATAGCTTCTTCAGTAGTGGCAACAACCATGATATCATCAACATAAACCACAACTGCCACATAAGAAGTCTCTGTTTGCTTGACAAATAAGGTGGTTTCTACTTCTGATCGAGTATAACCATCTTGAAGAAGGACATTAGAAAATTTCTTATACCATTGTCGAGATGCCTGCTTCCAACCATAGATAGATTTGTGAAGTTTACAAACAGCATTCGGTGATAAAAGAGTACCTTTAGGAGGTGTATACCCAGGAGGCAAAGCCTTGTAAATTTTTTTTTCTAAGTCTCCATGTAAAAAAGCATTTGTCACATCCATTTGACAAAGAAACCAACCCTTGATTGCTGCTAATCCCAGAATTAGTTTTACTGTGACCAATTTTACAACTGGGGAGAATGTGTCCCTTGGCTACTAAATGTGCTTTATGTCTTTCTAGAGAGTCATCAGCATTATACTTCAACTTATAGACCCAAGGACATCCAATCGGTTTCTTTTCTTCCGACAAATATACAATAGACCAGGTACCAGTTTTAATAAACCACTACAAGAAACATCCCAATTTGCGAGGAAGGTTTCAGTAGCAAATTCCTCGCAAATCACAATTTGCGAGGAAGTTGCGAGTAAAACAGGCCGATCGCAAATCGCTTCTCGCAAACGATTTTTACTCGCAAATTACTCGCAAATTTGCGAGTAACATATATACTCGCAAATTTGCGACTGTATATTTGCGAGTAAACTGCGATTATAAAACCTAGCAAAATTTGCGAGCGATCAGTCGCAAATTCCTAGCAAAATTTTGCTAGAAATTTGCGACTGATCGCTCGCAAATCACTAGCAAAATTTTGCTATTGATTTGCGAAAGCAAGTTTTCGTCGAAAAATTTGCTAGGAATTTGCGATCGCTCGCAAATTCCTAGCAAAATTTTGCTAGGAGTTTGCGACTGATCACTCGCAAATTCCTAGCAAATAAAAAAAATTCCTAGACGAGTCCGGACGCTCAAGGACACGTCTTGGACGAGTCCGAACATTCGGGCCACGTTTGACACGAGTCCGAACGCTCCAGGACACGTCAGGCACGAGTCCGAACGCTTATGATAATTTAGACTGTCCTTCTCTACATCCATCGTAGATAGGTTGATTTGCAGCGTCTAACATATCATAAAATTTTTTAGCATTTAAGTTCGGTTCCTCGTAATTTGGAACACCAGCAAATGTAGCATTTTCATTAAAAACAGATGGTGTTTCATGAAATGCATCTGTAACCATATCATGTAACCTATTTTCTGTTTCATGTTGACGAAATCTTCCTCTGTTTAAGTTCCTACGACTAGAACTACCGTCATCAACATTTGAACTTTTCCCATGCGAAAGTCAAACATAGTAATTTGGTGTGAAACCTCTATTAAATAAATGTCTCTTCACGTTATCAATAGCGATATACTTCTCATTACGACATTTTCGACAAGGGCAGAAGATTTTACCGTTCTCCTGTGTTAGGAGGTTACTAGTTGCCTTGTAGAAGAATCCCCGCAGACCATCACGGTACTCTTTTGTAACTTCACCGGTATCTGAATTCCTATGCCGATACATCAATCCTCGCAATACGAAAATCTCGTGCTCCGAAACTGACATTTTTTGTTTGTTTTGTTATTATTTCTTTTTTGAATTGTGATTTGGTGAAGAATATGGGAGGGTGGAGGGGTGTATTTATAAAAAAAATTTGCTACTGATTTGCTTGGAAATTGCTAAAGCCAGGTTTGCTAGAGAATTGCTACGAATTTGCTAGCAATTTGCGAGTAAACTTTTCCTCGCAAATGTTAGTTACACATATCAAAAACGTTTATACCATTTCTCTCACANTTTATACCTTTTCTCTCACTAATTAGTCGTAAAACCCTCGCAAATTTGCAATAGAAAAGTTTCGTCGCAATTTACTCGCAAAATTTGCGACCAACTTGCGAGTAAAACGTTTTCACTCGCTTATTACTAGCAAATCACTCGCAAATTAAGGCCAGCCGCAATTTACTCGCAAAATTTGCGACCAGCTTGCGAGTGAAAAGCATTCCCTCGCTTAGTACTAACAAATCAGTCGCAAATTTGCGAGAAAAATATTTCCTCGCAAATCAGTCGCAAATTTGCGACTAATTTGCGAGTAAAAGTTTTCCAAGAAAATTTGCGAGTGGTTTGCGAGAGCAGCAATTCTCCTAGCAAATCAGTCGCAACTTCCACACAAATTTGCGAGTAAATTTCTCTCGCAAATTGCGTGTTTTCTTGTAGTGAACTACTCAAGCTCAACATCCATTGTTGCTGTCCACTGATCAGATTTCGTTGCTTGAAGGAATGTTTTATGTTCAATTTCAGTGGTGATATTGAGAATAAAGGAGTGAAAAGGATCATTGAGTTTAGAATAACCAAGGACTGAAGATATGGGATAAGGAGTTGTTTTTGAAGGTTTTGGTTGAGGAGAATTGTGAATAAGGTTGCAGTGGTATTCAGACGGATAAGATGGTGGTTTGGTGTTTCTGTGAGGCTTGTCTATGCTCACATTTGAATTTGTGGTTATAGTAGTTGTATCAGACATTACCACAGAAATAGAAAAGGAAGTGGAAGGAATTGAAATATCTGGAATAGATAGTGGAATGATAGAAGAAGAAAACATATCCAAAGAAGGTTCAAAAGTTAAAGAACTTTGAAAGGGAAATTTTTTTTCAGGAAAGATTACATTTCTGGAAATTGTAATCTCATGAGAACTAAGATCAAGAACTTTATAACCCTTATAACCAGAAGGATACCCAAGAAAAACAGATGGTCTTATTCTAGGAGAAAATTTGTCTCTATCTTTGGGATATGTAGAGACATATCAAAGACAACCAAATGTTTTTAAATGAGAATATTGAGGTTTTTTATTGTGGAGGAGCTGGAATGGTGTTTTGTTTTGTAAAAGTGGTGAAGGGGTTGTGTTTATAAGATATATGGTTGTACGAATACAGTCACTCCAATAAGAAAGAGGTATATTGGATTGAAACAGAAGAGCCCTAGCCACATTGAGAATGTGTTGATGCTTCCTCTCAACAACTGAATTTTGTTGAGGAGTATCAACACAAGAGAAGTAATGGTGAATGCCTTTAGCTTGAACAAGAGAAGGACATTTTAATTCATGAGCATTATCTGACCTAAGGGCTTTGATAGTAGTATGAAATTGATTTTCTATAAGACTAACAAAGTCTGGAAAATGTTTAAGAACATCACTTTTTGATTTTAAAAGATAAACCCAAGTAACTCTTGTGCAATCATCAACAAGAGTTAGAAAGAAACGAAAACCTTCAACAGAAGAAGTCTTAAATAGACTCCAAATATCCATATGAATAAGGTCAAAAGGCTTAGAAGACATGTGATTAAAAGAAGGAAAAGACAAACGCTTTTGCTTTGCCAAATGACAAGTTTTACAATGTGAATGATCCTCTATTTTATTTTTAGACAAAGAGAGATCTTCTGAAAGAACTTGAAGCTTTTGAACTGATGGATGCCTAAGTCTTTGATACCAAAGAAAAGTATCTGAAGTAGTAAGGTTGAAAATGAAAGCTGGAGATGGGAGAGATGAAGAATTTTGTTTTGAAAAATCTAAGAAATAAAGCTTTTTGTGTAATCTACCCCTCCCAATCGTCAAGCCCTGAATATACTCCTGAATTATACAAAAAGTGGGATAAAAGGTTACTAATTTGGATGATTCATGAAGCAAGGAGCTGACACTAATCAGATTTAGATGAAAAGAGGGAGCAAAAAGGACATTATAGAGAATGAGGTTATCTGATAGTTTTATAGTTCCTATATGGTTTATAGTGATGGTTAAACCATTAGGAAGAGCCACAGTTATGTCAAAAACATTATTAATAGTTGTGAACATAGACAGGATACTGCAGACATGAGAAGTTGCACCAGAATCTATTATCCAGGCTTGAAAAATAAGGCTAGGTTCCAACATTGTATTAAAGATAGGAAAGGGTGTGGTACCTACATTATCAAAGATATGAGCAGTTATGTGAGCAATGTCCTCTTTCTCAGTGATCGTAGGCAATGCAGGTTGAGATTGAGCTTGAGTGTTTAGCTAGCCTGCCAATTGTTGAATTTGTTCAAGAGATAATTGTGCTAATGCAACAAATATTGTATGGAAATGATCTTGAGCAACAGGATTTATAGTCAAAACAGAAGCAACAACATTTCCTTTACTTCCTTGATAAGCATCTTGAATTTTAGGTTTGAAATTCTGATTGCTCTCAGGATTTCGAAAATTGTGTGGTTCAAAAATTGTCTGATTTCTCTCAGGAGTTCTGATTGCTCTCAGAATCGTGTGGTTTGTATTCATAAGTACCCTGACCATATTGCCGTGAAGGAGCTTGAGAAATTTGAGAACCATACTGAGAGTTTGCTCACTTTAGACCTGGAGGATACCCGTGAAGCTTATAGCACTTATTCACCATATGACCCTATCTACCATAATAAGTACAAAGCGATCTTTGTCTTTGTCTATAACCCCCATTAGTCATAGCAGCATCGATATTTTCATCTTCAACAGGTAGAGGAGATGAATATTGAGCACTTGTTTGAAAGACCACTGAATGAGCATTTGGAGTCTGGTTAATCATTGACTGATGTTCTCTTTGAACTACTAGATTGAAAGTCCTCTCTAAGTCAGGCAATGGATCCATCATAACAATATTACTCCTCACAGTGTCATAGACATCATTCAATCCAAACAGAAACTTCCTCACAATGCTCCTTTCAAAGATAGCATACCATTGAGTATTCAAATCACAAGAACAATTTGTACAATTGCAGATTGGATTAGACTGTGTCATCTTTATTTCTTCCCAAAGAGAAACCATCTTATTGTAATAGATGTCAACATCCATTGAACCTTGACGCAATTGATTCAATTGTTGCTCAATATAGTATAATCTTGGAGAGTTATTCTGCTTAAAACGCTTGCCTAAGTTCTTCCAAATCTCACTAGCAGTCTTAACGAAAAAATACTTTGACCAATCGATTTCGATACAAAGTTCATTAACCAGGAACGTACCACATCATTGCATCGAGACCAAGGTTTAGCATCACGATGATTGTTAGGAGGTTTAAGCACAGATCCATCGAAGAAACCTAATTTTTTCCTACCATTGAGAGCCATAGTCATTGATTGTTCCCAAGAGTTGAAATCAGCCGCTCCTGTAACTCGATCTGAAACAAGCGTAAGTCTAGAAGGATCATTTCCTCCAAGAGAGTATGGATTTTCATAAGATTCTTGATCGTTTGACATCCTTTTACAGTAGATCTGAGAAATTGATCCGAGAAAATGAGAGAAACGAAATCAATCAGGTCAAAAAAGAAGAGAATCGAAGACAAGATGAGCTGAAAATTGAGCTCAAAATATCGACTGAAAGCTAAAGAGAAGAAGAATCGAAAGCTAAAATGCAGAATCTGAGCTTGAAAGTCGCCGGAAAAGATGAAGATGATGAAGCGTTAACAAACTCAGGCTCTGATACCATATCAGATTTACGCAGAGAGAGNGAGAGAGAGAGAGAGAGAGAGAGAGAGAGAGAGAGAGAGAGAGAGGGAGGAAAGAGTAAAGTGTAAAGATATTTTCTCATTAAACTTAAGCTGAATAGTTACAAGTGTCTTTATATACACATGGTTACCAAAACAGAATGTAACTAACTAACTAACCAAATGACAAACTTGTATTTACATTCTAATAACACGTAAATAGAAATAACTTGTACAATAAGTAATATAGAGATCTAGAATATTCTTTTGTGTTGGGCTTCACGGGCTTTGGTTTATAGGTATCCTTAATACTCCTCCGCACGACAAAGGTGGGACGCGAAATGCAAAATTCGAAACACCTATATCATGGACATCATGTCGAGGACGGACAAAACAAGACAACATACTCTTCTGGAGTAAAATTGATATTAAAAAGAGAGTTGAAACTTCAACTTGTCTTTGGATCTTGGTAAAAGGAGAGGTCCTTAACTTGATAAGAGGGAAAAAGCGTCCTTTAAGAGATAAATGGGGAAAACGTCCCTAGAGATGATAAAAAGGGAAAAACGTCCCTAAAGATGATAAAAGGGAAAATATCTCGTGGATGCGATTGCAACTCCACAAATAATTGTCCTAATTTCGGACAGTTCATAAATCGAGTTAAAGAAAAAGAAGAAAAATGATTCCAAAAATCATGAGCTCCCCCGTAAGATGAGAATTCAAAACTCATATAGAAAAGAAATTAAGATATTCCAAATTTAAAAATAAATCTCTGAAAATTAGAAAATTCGATAACCGGTAAATAAACCCAAATGTAAAAAATATTTTTTAAGAAAACCCCATAAACTCTTGCACCAAACATAAAAATTACCAAAAAAAATATCCTTGATTTTTTTTTAAAAAAAGAGTTCCTCACGTAAAACATAAAACCAAAGTTTCATCTTTGTTTCACGTCAACTTTGTCTTCATCCGGTTCGTCCCCGGACTCGTCATCACCATCATCGTTAGTCACTATCTCTATTATTAAACTCTAAAACTCAAAACGCGGAAACATTAAAACTTAGGTCATCAGAATCACCCGTCCTGATACTATATCAAATAATATATAACAAGATATTATTGTGTTGTATTTGATACAAGACCCTAAAGTTCATCTATATAGTGTTTAGCATTGACATATTGATAACAAAATATAATGTAAATTTTCCTAATCCAAATCTAACAAGTAAATAGAAATAACTTGTACAATAAATAATATGAAGATCTAAAATATTCTTCAAACTTCCAATTTATAGGTATCCTCAATAAAACTACATAAAATTTGTTAGAGCCACCAATACTGCCATATTGTACATTTAGTCAGAAAAAGTTAGCATCAAAGCAGCAAATCATATTTCTTAAAACTTTGCCCGGCTCTTCTCGAGATGATCAAATGCCAAAGGAATCAATACGGACGAATGTAGTTAATTATTGATTATTCTTTTTTGTTTTCTATAAAGTTTAGATATTGTTTCCCCCCATACATACATCACCGCTCGACATAATTGACCGGTCTACTGTCGCCATGTCTTGCTGCTAACTATAAATAGACCCGTTGTGCTCATACACTCTTCACTACCAAGAACATCTTCTCCCTCACAAACAAACCGAACAAGCTAAAGTGTTTTGTGCAAACGAAGCTAAAACATGGGAAGCCTCAAGTTTCTCGCTCTCTTGGCTTTGCTCCTTTCCCTCTCCCTTGCTGTTTTTGCAGACACATCTACTGAGGCCACACATGGTATACAACTCTATATTTGTAATTTTCATTTTTTTACACTTTCACATAGCTTTATTGTTTCGTCCATGGTCCAAAGCCTATAACATGTAAATCGCACGTGCAGCTAAGGATGAGGTGAAGCCAAGTGAAGCAACTGATGCAATAGAGCCACAACAACGCGGTTGTAGGTACGGATGTTGCGGAGCCTACGCTTATGGGCAGTGTGCTGCTTGTTGCAGCCGGCCTCAGGCTACGGAAGCCAAAATTGAGGCTAACGACATTGTTGTATCTAATGATGAAGCGGCACCAAGTGAAGCAACTGATGATGTCATAGAGCCACAACAACGTGGCAGTTGTAGGTATGGATGTTGCGGATCCTATGCCTTTGGGCGGTGCAGCGCTTGCTGCAGCCGACCTCAGGTTTCAGAAGCCAAAACCGAGGCCAACGATGTTGTTGTAGAACCCCAACAAAGGTTTGGTGGTGGTTGTAGGTACGGATGTTGCGGACCCTGGCGTTTTGGACGGTGCTCGTACTGTTGTAAAAGTCCTCAAGCTGAGGCGGAGGTTGTTGAGCCACAACAACGAGGTATATGCAGGTATGGTTGCTGCGGAAGCTATGCTTTTGGGCAGTGCAGTGCTTGTTGTCCAAGGAAGATGGCTACTGAAGAAGAGAAGCAAAAGGAAGAAGCTAAGCCATAAATTGGTGTGTAACACAAACTCTATGTTTGTATGCATGAGATGCATGGTTTATGTTACGTACGCATATCAAAATAAGAGAATAATAATGCCTAGCTAATAAGGTATCTCTAGCTCAATGAAAAAGTTGTAGGTTCATATATAATATGTATTTTGTTATGTTTTCCTCGTCAATAATAAACGCCAGACCAACTGTTTTAATATATATTTCTTTTAACTCGACCTTAAATTAAAATTACAAACTTACAATGTAATCTTCATACAAATATAAATCTAAACCTTGTGGGATAAGCGAATAAAATTTGTGCTGTGAAATCGCCTGAGATCTCTTTTGATTTCACACTCCAAGAACCTGTTTCTTCAAGCTTCGCAACAGAGAATACGAATCGAATAAGATACGAAGAACAAACAACAACAAACGCAGAATCAAGAACACACACGAGTTTAACGTGTTCAGCTTCCACTATCACGGTGACAGCAGCCTACTCACGCCGGGACCGTTCCCCGGAAATCCACTAGCTCCGAGGGTGAACCGTTAACGAATACAAGATTTGTTCTCTCTTTCTCTCCCGATACAAAGATCGCTCAAGAACAAACTACAGAACAAAGAGAAATTGAGCTCCCAAACACTCAAGAATAACAAAACTAATTTTTTTCTTCTTCTTCTCCAAGTTCTAACGAGCACACTCTCTCTCTCTGTGTATATCGATCTTCATCACCATCCTTCAACTAAAGAAGACAAAGCTATTTGCTTTACCAGAAGGGCCTCGTACTTGAATCCACTTGGCCCAACAAGTATATTGCAAAAGATTAATGACTTAAGGCCCATTTCTTCTTAACAAAACTCCACCAAATGAGCTTAAGAGCATTAATCTCACTTTAACAGCTACAACTTCATCTTCTTCCTCCTTTGCTAGCATTCATAACGGTCCCGGAGCTCTGCATCAATTTACTCAGAGCTGACATGAAGCACTTTAAGTGCCTCAGTCACTTTATACACTGGCAACACTTTAGTAAAGATATCAGCAGGATTGCACACTGTTGAGATCTTCACTCCCCCTACCACCTTGTCTTCTATTTGATCCCGAACATAGTGATATTTGAACGCCATGTGCTTCGTTCTCTCATGGAACACATTGTTCCTAGAGAGAGCAATTGCACTCTGTGAATCACATGAGATACTTACACTCCCTTGACCGAGCCCCAACTGAGATGTAAATCCTTTTAGCCACGTAGCTTCTTCCACAGCTTCATGTAAGGCAATATATTCGGCTTCCGTTGTAGAAAGAGCCACCACTTTCTGCAACCGAGACTTCCAGGTGATAGCTATACCTCCCATTGTAAATACAAACCCTGTAATAGACCTGCGTCTATCCAGATCAGCCGCATAATCCGAATCACAATAGCCACGTAACTTCAGTTCTGTTCCACCTTTGAACACCAACCTAGTGTTTGTTGTACCTCGCAGATACCTCAGCAGCCACTTAACGACATTCCAGTGTGTCTTCAATGATTTAGACATAAACCTACTTACTACTCCAACGGTGTGGGCAATGTCTGGTCTGGTCCCAACCATCATGTACATCACACTATCAATTGCATTGGCATAAGGCACACCTTTCATAAAGTTCTCTTGCTGCTTCAGCTCTTCACCAGTCGCAGATTTAAGTTTGAAATGAGCTCCAAGGGGAGTTAACACCGGTTTAGCTTGATCCATGTTGAATAACTTCAGGACCTTCTCAACGTAATCCTTCTGTGACAGCTCCAAAGTACGTTCAGACCTATTTCTTGTAATTGTCATTCCCAGGATCTTTTGTGCTCTTCCCAAATCCTTCATTTCAAACACTGTATTAAGTCTGCCCTTTAGAATCTGAATTTCCAGCTTGTTCTCAGATATGATTAACATATCATCAACATATAGAAGGAGATAGATATAAGAGTTCCCACTGATCTTCTTGACATACACACATGTGTCATAGTCACTTCTCGTAAAGTGGAGTTCCATCATGAACTGATTGAACTTTTGGTTCCATTGGCGCGGACTTTGTTTTAACCCATACAGAGACTTCCTTAACAAACATACCCAATCTTCCTTTCCTTTAACTACAAAACCTTCTGGTTGTGACATATAAATCGTCTCTTGTAGCTCTCCATGTAGAAACGCCGTCTTAACGTCGAGCTGCTCCAATTCTAAATCTTCATGAGCAACCACAGAGAGTAACAGACGTATCGAAACATGCTTTACCACAGGAGCGAATACTTCATTATAGTCGATACCCTTCTTCTGTGAATATCCTTTTGCCACAAGTCTCGCTTTAAACCTTGGTTTCTCCACCCCAGGTATGCCTTCCTTTCTCTTGTAAATCCATTTACACCCAATTACTCTCTGCTTCTCTGGTCTTCTCACCAAGTCCCAGGTATGATTCTTAGCCAATGAATCCATCTCTTCTCCCATTCCTCCATTCCATAATTCCCAATCCTCATCTAAGAGAGCTTCCTGATAATCTAGCGGTTCCAGAATTTCTCCATTAATTGTGGTATACATCACATGTGCTATCGTCTCATCATCTCTATATCTCTCAGGTTTCCTTATTTCCCTTCGAGTTCTGTCTCTGGCCAGAACATACCCTTCTAGACTTGGCAACTCATGTTCCTCATCCTCTGACTGTCCCTCACTGTATTCACCATCTGTCAGATTGTCTCTAGAACTGACATCATCAGACGTGTTTGTCTCAGTCGGTTTCACTTCCAGCTCTACCACCTCTTTGGTGTCATCATTTACCTGCTTAAGATTCTTAAACAACACATTTTCTGTGAACACGACATTTCTACTAACTACACATCTCTCATCCTCAATTAACCAGATTCTATAACCTTTTACACCTTCCGGATAACCTAAGAAAATTCCTTTCTTAGCTCTAGGGTCTAGCTTTCCTATATCAGAGTGTACATAAGCTATGCATCCAAACCTTTTCAAGAGACTATAGTTGGGTTTAGATTTATACCATAACTCATCTGGAATTTGGAAATTTATAGCAGTCGATGGAGACTTGTTAATTAGATGAACTGTTGTGGCTGCCGCTTCTGCCCAGAATGCCTTTGACAAACCGGTTTCGCTCAGCATGCTTCTTACTTTGTCCATGATTGTACGGTTCATTCGCTCAGCCACTCCGTTTTGTTGAGGAGTGTACGGAACAGTCTTGTGTCTCACAATCCCGTTTTTCCTGCACATTGAATCAAACAAATTATTACAGAATTCTAAACCGTTATCTGACCTGAGCTTCTTGAGTTTTCTGCCTGTTTGATTCTCTGCCATAATCTTCCATTCCATGAACTTCGTGTACGCCTCATCTTTGCACCTGAGAAAATAAATCCAGACTTTTCTACAATGATCATCAATGATACTTAGAAAGTATTGACAGTTCCCTAATGACTTTGGGACATAAGTTGAGCCCCATAAGTCAGTGTGAACATAGTCTAAAGGATACATTGAGGTGTGTTTTCCAGCACTAAACTTAATCCCGTGAGCTTTGCCAAAGATGCAGTCTTCACAAAAATCAAACTTTGAGACTTTCTTCTTATCAAGTAGTCCATTCTGAACTAGTAGATCCATTCCTCTTTGACTCATGTGCCCTAACTTACTATGCCATAAGTGAGTTTCATCTTCCTCCACTTTGTTCACGAATGCCGCTGGTGCTCTCTGATTTCGTTGTTCAGCCAGAAAATATAAAGTGCCAATCCTTCTACCGACTAGGATAATTCTTCCATTTTTCTTGATTTTGAGGATTCCATTTTCAGACTCATAGCTACACCCCTGAGTTTCAAGTGTACCAGGTGAGATCAAGTTTCTTTTCATATGCGGAATAAATCTCACTTGAGTTAACACCACTTCTGATCCATCCTCATTAACCAACTTAACTGACCCGATCCCTTTCGCTTCACAAACCGTATCATTGGCCATACGCACTGATCCTTTCACTGATTCATTTAGCTCAATAAACCATTCCTTCTTCCATGTCATATGATATGAACAGCCCGTATCAATAACCCAGTTTGACTCCATGTCAGTGCCAGAGATATTCAGAATTTCTTCAACTAGCAACACATCTACTTTTACCTCCTCATTTACCAGAGTAGTGTCTCCTCGTTGATAGCTTTCTTTCTTTTGTTCATTTCCTCTACTTGGACAGTGGATTTTAAAATGGTCTTGCTCGCCACACAACCAACATGATTTCTTGGTCTTCGGTTTTCCCTTAGATTTAGCGCCTTTATCTTGTTGTTGATTCTTCCATCGAGCCTTTCCTTTTGAGCCAGCCTTATCTTTTACAAACAGAGCATCACCTATGTTCTTTGTAGGTCTTGTATCTGCACCCGACTCAACTCTCTTAGAGTGTATAGCAGAAAGAACATCTTCTACACTCAGTGATGTCTTACTATATCTGAGGCTGTCTTTCATCCCATCAAACATGTGAGGGAGCTTCATCAATAACATCACAGCTTGGTCTTCGTCTGCAACCTCACAACCAACATTTTCAAGATCTGCAATGATCTTTAAAAAATCATCTATACCTTTGTCAATAGACCCTCCTTCATTGATTTTGAACCCATGAAGTTTCTCTTTAAGGTATAATCTGTTGGTTAGTGTAATCGACATATAGAGTTTGTCGAGTACCTGAAACATCTCCACCGCTGTCTTCTGGTTGATAATTTTCCGAAGGATCTGATCTGATACACTAAGGATGATGGTGCTTCTAGCTTTCTTTTGTTTTTCCAGAAAAGCCTCTTCAGCAATCTTGACCTTAGATTCATCTGGATCTTTACCATCCTTCATATGAGATCTCTTTTGATTTCACACTCCAAGAACCTGTTTCTTCAAGCTTCGCAACAGAGAATACGAATCGAATAAGATACGAAAACAAACAACAACAAACGCAGAATCAAGAACACACACGAGTTTAACGTGTTCAGCTTCCACTGTCACGGTGACAGCAACCTACTCACGCCGGGACCGTTCCCCGGAAATCCACTAGCTCCGACGGTGAACCGTTAACGAATACAATATTTGTTCTCTCTTTCTCTCCCGATACAAAGATCGCTCAAGAACAAACTAC
>OVAN01011808.1:0-14316 GCA_900406275.1 Anastatica hierochuntica | reverse complement strand
AATAATAATAATAATAATAATAATAATAATAATAATAATAATAATATGTTTTTATATGATTGTTTTGGTTTTAATTTTTTTTCCTTGTTTAGAATAACTAGACTTTGACCTGCGCCAAGAGTAGGATTATAAAGTTTTTAGAAAATGAAATATCTGTAGTATTTTTTTGTTGGTCAAAGATATCTATATTGCTTTTTTTATACAATGATAAGCTATATATGATACACATCTAATATTAGATTTTAAACAAAAAGTATATATTAATATAATACCAGTGCCTTTAATATAATTATTTGTAATATAAAAGTAGAGCACATAATTCATGTTTTAAATATCAAATTGGAGCTGAATATTCGTACATTTGATTCAGGTAAGTTATGTATCTTTCGGATCTAGGTGTTTTGGATGTTGGAGAGGGGGTCGTTTTACGGTTTAGAGAGTCAGTTTTAAAAATTCAATTGAAAACTGATTGAGAATTCAAACACTGAACGATTGGTTTTAACCTAAATTATCCAAGAAAATCAAAACCAAACAACACAAAATTCTTAAGTTTTAACTCGGTTTCAACCATTCTTTTAATCCAAAATATTAAATAACATTTTGTTCGTATTCTTAAGACCGAACATATCTAAAATATGACAAAAAATGTTTTTTAGGTGAATCTATTTTTACACTATAAGTTGCTCTTCGNATATGACAAAAAATGTTTTTTAGGTGAATCTATTTTTACACTATAAGTTGCTCTTCGAAACTCTCACAATCGATGTGAGATAATACAACACATCATTTTAAAGATATTTAATGTTTTATACATAGTGAGTATAAAAGAGCAAAAAAATATTTTTTTTATTATTTATGAAATCTTATTAAATAGAGAAATATCATTTTGATCCATTTAAATCTATTTTAAATTTTACCATTTTGATACATTTGCAAAAATTAATTAAAAATTGATTAAGAACCGAAACACATAACAGTTTGATTTTGATTCATTTTAATCCACAATAATCAAAACCACAAATCGATATAAACTCAAAAAAAGAAACACTATTTCCTCGATTTTCACAGCTGAAATTATCCGAAATATTACAAAATATGCTTTTTAAATGAAAATGTCATATCTATTTTATAGAGCAAGTATAATTCTCTTTTAAACTCTCACAATTGATGTGGAACAAAATAAACACACCACCATAAAAATATTTCACTTTTATGCATATTAAGCTTAAACATAACTATTTTTAATTTAATTTTATGAAAACATCTAAAAGACACATAAACAATTGCACACTTACTTTCTCTCTCCGTTTCCTCAAATAATATATAAGATATTGTATAATTGTAACATTAGTTTGAAGTAGGATGTACTTATGATTAAATATCGTTATATAATCGATATGTCAGTTTAACTGTACAATTTAAACTGACATAAATTCATATGATTAATCGTTATATTATTATACTGTAAATAAAAACTTGTTATAATATTATATTATATAGTATTTTATATATTGAAATGTCATATTATAACTGGATGAAATTTGTAATATATGCATAGTACTTACATTCAAAAATTAATAATAACTATTGAGATTTTCACGGTGGCATATTAAATATATCGAAATGTTCTGATTGGTAGAATTTTATTATGTGTCCCTTAAATTACTCTTTGATCGACACATCATCATTTTTACACTTATTTTTTTTCTTTGTCTCTTCAATTAATACGTAAGATAATAGGTGTTCATGTCGTTGTAGTCCAACACAAACATGTAAATAAAGCAAAGAAGAGACACTGGTGGACCAATTAGATGAAAATAAAGCCCAAAAGTTGGCTAATTTCAGCTATCATGACAAAAGGCACACTTCTTCACTAAAATGCATTTGATTATATTCTGCAACACTCCTCTTTCCTTCTCTTGTCATTAATATATGTGCCTTCAATTTACTCAATCACTCAAAAACGTGTAGGTTGAAATGGTTCCAAAAAATATGATTCAAACCAAACACATGATTGCCGACCAGAGATCAATATGGAAGGGGGAAGAAATGATGTCTCTATAACCGGGAAAAAATATATATGAATAAATAGAATTTAGGAAAAAATAAATTATTTCTAAATACTAAATATTAGAAAATCGTGAGTTTGACCAATATGAAAATTCAAGAGATTATTTATAAAATATGTTAATATCTTAGTTCACGTTTTAGGTTTTCCAACGATTAGCTCCAACCAGTGGTGTGGTATAGTGGTTTGTTTGGGATTCTCTGCTGGTTTATCGATTAGCGTGGACCGATGACAGCATTTTATAGCCATCTATTTCTGTTATTTTCTTCGATTCATTAAGTCCAAATCCATTTCCTCAAATGCCCATATGTAGATCATATGATCCATGTACATGAAAAAAGTAAGAGCATCCTCATTGGGAGTTTCTTCCCATGAATATCTTAACAAAATATTAATAAAAAAAATAAAAAAAGAGGAAGAGAGTCTCTCCATAAGAGACTAGAGTTTCTCAATTGAGAGACTCTAGTCTCTTGTGGAGAGACTCTAGTCTCTTGTGGAGAGACTCTCCTTTATGTTGAGATAAGCTTGAAGAGAAGCAAGCTTAAGACACTTACTTGAAGTGCAAGTAACCGAGCTCTCCTAAACCGAGCAATGGTTTAGGAGCTAGACCAAACCGAGTCATGGATTTGGTTAAGAAGAATTAAGTGTTTATCTAAAAAGAAGATAAGAGTTCCTATTTCTAATTGGCTTTGTAGGTGTAGCTATATAAGTTGATGTTTTAGTTTCTAGGGCTTTTGAGGAGAGCTTTTGGATTTTAGACTTAAGGTTTTGAGCTTGTATTTTCCTTAAGTGAATAAAGAGATTGGTTTTACGTTTGTGTTCGATTCTTATTCTCTAGAATTGGTATTAGAGCAATCTAGAGACATAAAACTTTCGACAAACAAAGAGACCTCATCATCGATTTCTTCGTGAAGGAAAGGAACGAGAAGGATGAGTGCTATCACGACATCTGCAGCTGCAGACACGTCGTCGTCGAAGCCAACAGAGGGAGGGAGCTCCTCTATCAAAGCACCGATGCTTAATGACATTAACTACACATACTGGTCGATCCGTATGAGAAGTCTCCTTCGTGCAAACAAGGTCTGGGACGCAATAGAAACATATAAAGAAGATGGAGATGAAAACGAATTAGCAATAGCGCTAATCCTGCAGGCGATTCCAGAGAGCCTTGTTCTTCATGTAGGAGTACTTAACTCGGCTAAGAGAGTATGGGATGCAATAAAAACCAGACATGTAGGTGCTGAGCGTGTAAAGGAGGCACGATTGTAGACACTCATGACTGAATTCGATCGCCTTAAGATGAAAGAAACAGAAAAAATAGAAGGATTTGTGACACGATTAACTTCGATCACATCAAAAGCCTCAACACTTAAAGAAGACATAGAAGAATCTAAGATTGTAAAGAAATTCCTTAAGTGTCTTCCAAGAAAAAAATTCATTCACATGGTAGCTTCTATTGAACAAATGCTTGACTTGAATACAACAAGCTTTGAAGAAATAGTAGGACGAATGAAAGCTTATGAAGAGAGAATTGCAGAGGATGAAGAAGAAGCTGATGATCAAGCTAAGCTTATGTATTCAAACTCAGAGCAGAAACCGCAGCCCGCACAATTAGCTCAACCAAGCTATACCTTCAATGGGAGCTATCGTGGAGGATTTAGGGGCCGTGGAAGAGGAGGCAGAACTTGGGGAAGAGGTCGTGGTAGAGGCCGAGACTTGTCCAATGTAGAATGCTTTCGGTGTGACAAATATGGACATTATGCGTCCAAATGCCCAGATCGTCTATTGAAATTACAAGAAGCACTTGAAGATGAAGCAAAAGATACTGAAAAAGCGGATGACTTAATGATTCATGAGATTGTGTATCTAAACGAAGAGAAGGTAATACCATCTAAGTATGATACAAAATCTGCAGAGGAACATGTCTGGTATCTTGATAATGGAGCAAGTAACCATATGACAGGAGATCAACGTTACTTCACGACTCTAGACAACTCAATCACTGGAAAGGTCAGATTCGGAGATGACTCAAGGATCGACATAAAGGGGAAAGGAGATATAGAAATCGTTGACCAAGCCGGGAAAATAAGGAAGGTGATGGACGTATACTTCATTCCAGAGCTGAAAAGCAATATTATAAGTTTGGGTCAAGCTACCGAATCAAGCTGCGACGTAAGAATGCGTGGAAACACATTTATAATGCATGATGAGAATGGGAAGTTAATAGTAGAAACCACAAGGTCTCGTAATAGACTCTACAAAGTGGTCTTAAGAATGAAAGACATACGCTGCCTAATGACAAGCAGCACGAGTGAGACATGAAAATGGCATTGGCGGCTGGGACATGCCAACATCGAAACCATTTGATCAATGGCACAACGAAGTCTAGTCAAGGGACTTCCGGAGATAAATGTTGAGAAATATGTATGTGACTCATGTCTTCTTGGGAAGCAAGCAAGGAAAACATTTCCAAAGGCAAGTCAATATCGAGCTACCAAGGCATTAGAGTTAGTCCATGGGGATCTCTGTGGTCCTATTACTCCAAGTACAAGAGCTGGAAACCGATACATATTTTTTCTCATAGATGATTACTCAAGGTATATGTGGTTTATCTTGTTAAAGGAGAAAAGCGAGGCACTTGACAAATTTAAGCATTTCAAGACCTTAGTCGAGCAAGAAAGTGGTCAAAGGGTTAAGGTGTTTAGAACGGATCGAGGAGGCGAATTTGTATCTGGGAAGTTCAAGTTGTTTTGCGAAAAAACAGGAGTAGATCGACACTTGACAGCTTCATACACTCCTCAGCAAAACAGAGTAGTAGAGAGGAGAAATAGAACTTTTATGGAGATGGCCCGTAGCATGCTAAAACACATGAAAAAACTAACTATCTCTGGGGAGAAGCGATTAGACATTCAACTTATTTACTTAACAGAATCGCCACAAGGTCACTTAAAGATAAAACTCCATATGAGCTCTACAAAGGAAGAAAGCCGAGCTTGGAGCATATCGGTGTGTTCGGGTGTGTAGGTTTCGCGAAAATAGACATTGCCCAGCTACCTAAGTTCGATGATACATCGCAGAAGCTAATACACCTTGGGACCGAGCCCGAATCCAAGGCCTATCGAATGTTCAATCCACATACACAAAAGATTGTGGTTAGTCGCGACGTCGTGTTCGATGAATCGCGTAAATGGAG
Source organism: Anastatica hierochuntica (assembly GCA_900406275.1). Taxonomy (NCBI): domain Eukaryota; kingdom Viridiplantae; phylum Streptophyta; class Magnoliopsida; order Brassicales; family Brassicaceae; genus Anastatica; species Anastatica hierochuntica. The sequence goes on along the minus strand of OVAN01011808.1, from coordinate 9,055 downwards.
CTGGGAAAGTGATGTCGGAGTACAGAATGGAGCTGGGAACTTTGCTATTGAGTTTGACCAACATGGAAACAGAGGAATACAAAGGATCATGCAATCGATACCAGGAGAGAGTGGTGAAGAAATTGCTCCCAGCTCACTCGCCGAGAATGATAATCACGCGCCACCGGAGGAGAGTCACGGAGGCGGAGGCAATGATCGTGATGATGAAAACCGAGATCATGCTCCTGAAGAAGATGAAGTGGAGCAGGAGCCCGAGGTAGAACAGAGCCTCGACAATGAAGCAGGAGCTGACGATGATCACATGGCGATGAGAAGATCGCAAAGAAACAGAGTAAAACATAAGAGATTCGATGATTATGTGCTGCTCGCGGATGAAGAGGGAGAGAAGCTTTTGCTGAGCATAGATAATGAGCCTAAAGATATCTATGAAGCCAAGAAAACAAAACAATGGTCGATTGCAGCAGAAGATGAAATAAAATCTATAGTGAAGAATCTCATTGGAATCTTGTCGATTTACCGTGTGATGCAAAACCAATAGGTTTAAAGTGGATCTTTAAGTTGAAAAGGAATTCCGATGGTAGTATAAACAAACACAAGGCACGGCTCATCGCTAAAGGATATGTGCAGAGACATGGAATCGATTTTGAAGAAGTGTTTGCTCCGGTAGCCAGAATTGAGACAATACGGTTACTAATTAATCTTGCAGCTTCCGGAGGTTGGGAAATTCATCACCTGGATGTCAAAACCGCGTTTCTTCATGGAGATTTGAAAGAAACCGTGTTTGTAACCCAACCAGAAGGATTCGAGATAAAAGGAAGTGAAGAGAAAGTCTACAAGTTGAACAAAGCCTTATACGGTTTAAGGCAAGCTCCTAGAGCTTGGAATGAAAAATTGAATCAGATTCTAAGGAGCTTCGACTTCAAGAGATGCTCAAAGGAGCCCTCGGTGTATCGGAAAAGAGTGAGCGGCGACTTGTTATTGGTGGCAGTATATGTTGATGACTTATTTGTCGCAGGAACAAACTTGAAAGTCATTAACGATTTCAAGAGGGAGATAGAGTCGCAGTTCGAAATGAGTGACCTTGGGAGACTAACTTGTTACCTTGGAATAGAGGTTGGTCATACCAAATAAGGGATCACACTTTGCCAACAGCGATATGCTCTTAAATTCTTGAAGAGTCAGGGATGCAGGATTGTAATATGTCTCATGTACCCATGGAAATGGGCTTGAAATTGTCGAAGGTTGTAGACGAGAAAGACGTGGATGCTACAAGCTATAGGCGCGTGATTTGATGCCTTTGGTATCTCCTTCATACACGACCGGATTTGTCATATTGTGTAGGTGTTTTAAGTAGGTATATGCAAAACCCAAAGGAATCACACGCTACAGCAATGAAGCAGTGTCTTCGATATTTAAAGGGTACAGTTTCACTTGGACTATTCTTCGAGAAGTCGAGTAGCATTAAGACGAATCTAGTTGGCTACACTGACAGCAACCACAATATAGACCCTGATGACGGGAGAAGTACAACTGGGCATATTTTCTACTTAGGAGGGAGCCCAATCAGCAGGTGTTCGCAGAAACAAGAGATAGTGGCACTACCATCTTGTGAAGCTGAATTTATGGCAGGTACAGAAGCAGCGAGACATGCAATATGGCTTCAAGACTTGCTAAGTGAAGTCACTGAGTCGAAGAACGAGAAGGTCGTTATTCGAATAAAAAATCGGTCTGCAATTGCTTTGACCAAGAATCCAATATTTCATGGTCGAAGCAAACACATACATACAAGGTTCCATTTTATAAGAGAGTGCGTAGAAGATGGAAGAATAGAAGTGGAACATGTTCCAGGGCAAGAGCAACGAGCAGAAATTCTAACAAAGCCGTTGGGAAGAATCAAATTCAGAGAGATGAGAGATCTCGTCGGTGTAAAGGATCTAAGCAAAGAAGAGTTCAAGCTTAGGAGGGAGATTGTTGAGATAAGCTTGAAGAGAAGCAAGCTTAAGACACTTACTTGAAGTGCAAGTAACCGAGCTCTCCTAAACCGAGCAATGGTGTAGGAGCTAAACCAAACCGAGTCATGGATTTGGTTAAGAAGAATTAAGTGTTTATTCAAAAAGAAGATAAGAGTTCCTATTTCTAATTGGATTTATAAGAATAACTATATAAGTTAAAGTTTTAGTTTCTAGGTCTTTTGAGGAGAGCTTTTGGATTTTAGACTTAAGGTTTTGAGCTTGTATTTTCCTTAAGTGAATAATTGGCTTTACGTTTGTGTTCGATTCACTACAAGAAAACAGACGTTTAACGACGATCGAAATCGTCGCTAAATCGTCGGTATACGTCCTTTACGACGAATTAACGACGAAATCAAAATCGTCGTTAATCGATCGTCGCAAAAGAAAAATCGTCGTAAAGTTGACGACGATAAAATTTCGTCGTCAATTCGATGTTAAAAATTAGTCGCAAATTCGTCGTTAATTTACGACGACTTAACGAGGAAATGAGTTTCGTCTCTAAATCGTTGTAAACTGATTGTAAACTAACGACGTATAAACATCAGTTTTGGAACAAATTTTCGTCGCTAAATTGTCGTAAATTTACAACGTATGAAAACGATGTCGTTAAGTCGTCGTAAATTTACGACGATGTAGCGACGATTATATTCAACATTTGTCGTTAAATCGTCGTAAATTTACAACAATTTAACAAATCGAGGCGACATTTTTCTGTGATTCCATGGATCACCTTCCTTCTGATTTATGTGAGGGAGACTGTGTGCAGATAGAGAACTTCACTGTACGGAGTTCTTTATGTTTAAGACCTAACACAATCCACTCCTGTCAGATCTTTTTGACCAACCAGACAAAACTTGTGAAGACTCCATGGGGGTTCTGCAACAATATTCCCTTGACCAATTTCAGACCATTCGACTAAGTTCTCAATGCCAGGGAGCAATTCTATCAACCTCTCAGTTAAGATATTTGGTTTTCATCATTGTTAAAATCTTCAATAATAATAAATTTAATACTTCTAATACCATTTTTGTAGTCGATGTGATCGGGTCTTTGGTCAGCGTTGGTGAGCAACGAAATTCTGTGGATACTCCGCCTGAGGAAGTCTGGGTGATCGAAAACCGGATTCTGGACTTCAAACTTCGTGATGCAGAGTACGTTTTAAATCAAAAGTGTCTACCATGTTATTTGTTGAAATGGTTGTTAGATGTTATTTATAATTGTATGCATTAATAATTTAGTATATCTTCAAATGTGTTGTAAATGTTTGAAGGACTTTCAAATTCCATACACATGAGTCTTGGTTTTTGTTGTAGCGGCTTGGAAATAAATTGTTATGCTCATGGGAAAATGGCGAAGGAGTTGTATGACAGGTGGAATATGTTCAGGAACTCCTCGGTGAATCATGATAGATCGTGTCCTGTTTTCTGTGCTTTAAGGTTGTGGCGGATCGTCAAGTGGGGAGGTATGATATTATTCACTCTTACATAATATGTTTTCAATATATATGTATGATCATATTTTAGGATTCAAAAGAAAGTAAAAATGGTTTTGTTTAATCATTTGATTATGTAATATATCTTACTGGAAATTGTATTGTTTGCAATTACTAATTACTTTAAAATTAAAAACTAAACCATGAGATCATATGCCTCAAAAGTATATCAAACATAGTATCTCTCCAGCGGTTTACTTCCACATAACTTCGGTTTGAATCGTTTGAAATTATATATGTGATTCTTGTTGTTACATAATTCCACTCATCAATTTGCGTTCATTACAGATTACCTTCGACTCACCAATGAGAGTGGAGTATCAGAATTCTGCTTCGATCCTCTTATTACAGAGACATGGAATCTATGCCGTAGGTATGACTACAAATGATTTTATTCATTTCAAAATAGCATCATGTGTTGTCAATATGTGTAAACGTTTTATGTTATTGTAGGTTAGCCGACTCTCCACATCTACGAACCAAGCCAGAAGATGATATGAAAATGATAAAGTTGGAGATTCCTGATGCTGATTGAACCCAACTCCTCGAACCCCCTTATGTTATAATGTTTTTATTTCAAATTTGAACTTATCTTTAACTTTTGTACATTTATCAACTAAAAATCAACTTAATATGTTTAATATTTACATATTTTTTAGACCGTCTTCTACAAAATATTCGAATAATATCGGATATATAGTACTGATGATTTTTGAAGAAAAATAAAGACAGCAATGGTCGTGAACTTTTTTTTTGGCTTAGTATACAATTAAATAATATTTTTTCATTATCTTTTCATGTTTTCTGTCGTGATCTTTTCATGTTTTCTTAATAATTCACATAATAATTAGTGCGAAAATAAATATATATATTTTAAGTTTGCCAATGTTATGTTTACAATCACAATTAGTAAAAAAAAAGAATTAAATTAGTTTTGGAATATTCCAATATTACACTTAGAATCGGATATGGATTCTTGATATTCATTCGCGTTAATGCATTCAAAAAGGGAAATTACATATATGGTTTAATGTAATAACATATATATATTTCATTAATTATAATTTACCTAATTAGCACTACAATTTCGTCGATTCTTTATTTAATAAGGAGGATTTGGATGGGTAGTTGATTACCGAAAATCAATTGATTTGAATAATTGATGCACAAAATTATTTATTATGGAGTTTGCAGTCAGAAAACTCATATACCTTAACAAGTCATATTGTTAACAGAAAAATTTTATATCTACTACACATGAAACTAATACAGTTTTATGGTTTTGCGATATCTTCAGAAAAGGTACATGACCTAACTTACATATTTTAAACAGGTTATCAAGTTTGTTGTTGGTTTTAATAAGGATATGATTTTTGTGTTTCGTAGGTTTAATTTGCAACACGTATTGAACTTAGGAATTACACTTACAATTGTGGGAGTATGAAACGAAACAAATCACAATCAAGTGATGTCGAGAATAATTCACGTTCCAATAAAAGGACCACACGTAAGTTATTTATTTGGATACACTTTCTCTCTACATATATTAAACACAAAAGGATGTATTGAATTATGCTATTGTAATATACATGTTAATGTTCACAGGAAACAATAGAGATGAGAATACTCCCATTCTCTTTCAACGCAAAACTCAACTATTACCAATCCAAATTCATCTCCATATCCGAATCTCGGTCGTACACCATTGAATAATCTTACAAATCTTATAATCAGAGATGTTGGTCGGTGTACACCACAATATAATTCTACAGATACATATCCAAGTTCATCTCTCCAGTCACTCACGCAGAACGCCATCCAACCGTCTTTACGGGCCCTTGAAATACATCAAGCTAGGATTGCTAGGAAAAATATTCTAAATAGCAAAAGTACATTTGGAGTTACTACTTCGGGCAGAGGTTAGAGTCACTTCTGTTGGTTTATAACTAATTACACTTGATAATATTGGTTATGTACTCCTTTAATCTAAAAATTCGACCTTTATAAAGCCAAACATATTTTGGACAGCAATTAAAATAGTTTAAAATAGTTTACAATATATACCGTCTAATACAATAGTTGGATGGAGATATTCAAAACAGTGACTAGGATTTTAAGGATACGAAGACTTCAGTTTCAACAAGCACACAAAGTCATTCCAATGACAAATCTAAAGGACATGGATTCTCTCAATGGCAAGGTATATCAGTTGCTGTAATGATATTACAAACATATGCTTTCATTCTTCACGTATTATAGTAATGATTTGAACAAAGATATTAATCGTACAATAAAAAATTGCAGATCAGCATCATTCTTCAATAAGTGGACTTACACAGTCAAACTTGACGGATGATGTTATCAACAGGACAAACTCGGGTTACATTTTCATTATTTTTTATAAAATGCTTTTGCTGAAAAAAAATTGTACAACTTATTATATCCCTGGCCTGATTTGAAGGAAATAAAAATTTAACAATATGAATTATTGTTAACTAAAGTCAAACATGTGTTTGATTATATATTTTTATTTTGAAAGGTATAATTTCTAAGAAAACTATAAGAAATAGGAATATTGCGCTTCCATCGCCTCCTTCTGTCAAATCAAAAGCTCCAAAGAAAAAAGGTAAATTCAGTTTTTTTGATAACTTTAAATTATACAATAGTCTTCTATAGAGTTTATGCACCTCTTCCATAATAAAGATGGTTGGTCCTACAGCTTTCTTACAAAGTAAATATTATGAATAATGGATTCAATATATTTTATCTGGGTAATAAAATATTAACCATTATTTTTAACGTGTAGCCATAAATATTCATTCGGTCACTCACATGACAATTAATTCAAAACAACCAACGTTGGCTGTCGAGGATCATCCACCATGATTTTTTGTTGAAGATCATTCGGAAGGTAACATATAAGATAGTTGCTCCCGACCAATTATATTTAACGTTATTTGAACAATAATATTTGGAAAAATTTACAACAATATATAAAAAATAAGACTACTATATTCCAAGTATTTTTTACGCAGCTTATAACAATAGATATGCTATGGGAAGTGAGTCTGAAGATGAGGAAGAAAACGACAACATACGGTTTGATAGTCAGAATCATCAAGGAGAGTCTTCACGTACACAATTATGTCGTGGACCTACCCAAAGAACAAATCGTACCATAGGTCCGAATATCATCGGGATCTAGAGAAATGGTATTTTAGTACAAATATACAAGTCAGATAAGACATTATCGTTGGCATATATTATTATCAAATTCTATTTTATTATATGTAATGGTACATCATTTAAAATTATCACCCGTAGGTTATTACGATGAAGATGACCCCGTATACAATTGTACTTTTTGTGGAGCTTATATGTGGTATGGTGAACGTATAAGGAAAAATCGTCGTAGCTCTAATCCTGTCTTTACAATGTGTTGCAAGCATGACAAGGTTGTGCTTCCACGTTTAATGGATCCGCCAATTGATCTGATAAATTTGTTATGCAAAGGGGATGATCTTAGCAAAGATTTTAGAGAATTCGTAAGAGCTTACAATATGATGTTCTCTTTCACATCCCTTGGAGGAAAGATAGACCAATCTATTAACAATGGTCGTGGACCATTTGTTTTCCGAATGTCGGGTGAGAATTATCATCGAATCAGAGATATATTTCCTCAACCAGGAGAAAATCCCAAATTTCTGCAGCTATATATCATTGATACAATTAATGAAATTGGGAACAAAATTCGAGCTTATGTCGGGTAATTTAAAATTTATTTACTTATAATGTAACCACGATTTCAAAACCATAGAACTAACAAAAAGTAATGTTTACATATATTATTTTTTCCAGGTCTGATCGGGCAGGTGCTGAGAAACTAAGAGAAAGAGTCGTTAGGGTTTTGAAAAACATGTTGGACCAATGTAATCCTCACGTCAAGGCTTTTAGGCAAGCTAGGGATAGATTCGATGTGGATAGCAATTCAGGTTATAGGATGCGATTAATTGAGGCACATNCGATTAATTGAGGCACGTCATTCCGACGGTCGTACGCATAATCTACCAACTGCAAATGAAGTAGCTGCTTTGATCCCATGAGATTTTGCTTTGGATATGGGGACACGTGACATTGTCCTCGAGCGTACCTGTGGGAAGCTACAAAGAATAAGTGAATTACATCCAGCTTATTTGCCTTTGCAGTATCCGCTGTTGTTTCTGTATGGAGAGGATGGCTTTAGGTTAAACATTCCTATAGGTTTCGAAGACACAGCCGCCGTGAAACGGGGGATGATAACAATGCGTGAGTTTTTTGCGTTTCAGATTCTAGAGAGAATTGGCGAATCAGCAATTATTACAAGATCGGGCAGATTGTTTCATCAGTTACTGGTTGACGCTTACACAATGATCGAATCGAGTAGGTTGCGTTTTTTATGGCACAATCAAAAGAAACTCCGATCAGATAACTATGATTCAATTCAAAGAGTAGCTGCTAAAGGTGGAGCTAACATGAAAAAGCAAGGGACTCAAATCTTTATACCAACGTCTTTCACTACAGAAGATAGACCAGACATATTGTGTAGGGTCTTCAAGATGAAACTCGATAATCTAATCGCTGAGTTGACCAAAAAAGAAGGTTCATTTTTCGGGAAGACCGCAACAAGTAACTATCAAATATTAACACGACATTTTTATTATATTTTACAAATGACTTAAATATATAGTATCATTTAAGAAACATTATTCGTCTAACGTTTCAATGGAAAATTATATTTTTTTCATATTTGTATGCAGCTATGTACACGATTGAGTTTCAAAAAGAGGAATGCCACATGCTTATATCTTACTTTTCATGGATAAGAATTCAAAATTTCCAACCGCAGACGATATTGACAAATTTATCTCCGCTGAAATTCCGGACAAGCTGATAGATCCCGATTTATATGAAATTATTGGAGAATGTATGATGTATGGACCTTGCGGCGCAGCTAAGAAGGACAACGTATGCATGGTCAATAGAAAGTGTTCGAAGAAGTTTCCTAAAATACCCAATGTGAAAACGACAATTGACGCGAATGGATTTCCTTCGTACATGAGGCGCATTGATGGGAGATATATCGAGAAAAACGGTTTTAAACTCGACAATGGGTTTGTTGTACCTTATAACAGAAACCTTATGCTTTGATGCTGCGCACATATGAATGTTGAATGGTGTATCCAGACAAGAGCAATTAAGTATCTTTTTAAATATATACATAAAGGACTCGATTACGTTTCAGCCACCATGGATAAAGAAGACGAAGAAGGAGTTGTTGACGAAATAAAAACATATTTTGATTGCAGGTACCTTGATTTTAACATGACTTATAGTTTCAAATCATCAAGTTATATTAACCAAAACATGAGTACANGCGCAATTGATGTTGTGTTTTTCTTTGAATAGATATGTATCTGCATGCGAGTCTACTTGGCGAATACTTGCATTCCCTACATATTTCCGTACAACAAATGTAGAAAAACTTGGATTTCATCTTCCAGATCAGCAATTG
>OVAN01011807.1:0-14317 GCA_900406275.1 Anastatica hierochuntica | reverse complement strand
ATTTTACTTAGAGGTATTTTAGCCTTTTATGTTTTTGAATGAATCATCTCCGTTCAAATGATTCGTTTAGGACCATCCAGATATTTTAAAAATTTGTATGTATTTTAAGGTTTGATTTTTGTGTAATTTTTTTATTTTACTTAGAGGTATTTTAGCCTTTTATGTTTTTGAATGAATCATCTTCATTCAAATGATTCGATTAGGACCATCCAGATATTTTAAAAATTTGTATGTATTTTAGAAAGTCATTCAGATGATCCATCGAGATGATGTTTAATTATGCACTAAACGAACAACAAAACATAGTCTCATCCAGATAGATCATCCGAATGAGAAAACGAACAAACCCTAACATCATTTTCTACTTTGTTTTCGGAAGTCTCGTTTACGGCCATTTCTCCAAGTGTTAATGAGAAAGTCGATAAATTTGCTAAGCAAGCTCTTAGCTTCTTTGTAAAAGATAATTTAGTTTGAATGAAAGATTCAATGGTTGACCAAAAAAAAAGAAAAGAAAAGAAAGTTTCAAAAACCAAGACCAAAACATATCCAAAGACAAACCTTTTAAAAATTATTTACACATATGTCCTATTATATATGGAGTGTTTTTAACTTCTACTTCTACATTCCAACAATACGATGCCGACTTGCAGAGAAAAACCGGTAAGAGCGAAAGACCAAACGTGTGGTTATAAAAGGCATCCTGCATAACTGGTGCATATGAGAGTTTTCATTTGTTGTTGTTTCTCCACTATTGAAATACAAGATAGCGTTTATATTTTACCTTTGTTCAACGATCGGCTTGGTTAGAGCACCTCCAATAGATCTCTAAATGAGTATCCAAAGAAGTATCTAAGTTATTATTAAAATCAGAAATATCCAAAAACTTAGAAATTGTATCTAATTATAGAGATTTTTGGAACCGTATCTAAAAGAGTTGTGTGTAATTTTAGATACTCTGTGAAACCCGCGAATTAATTTTTTGTTAAAAAATTGTTGTAGATACTCAATGGAGTATTTACCATTGAAGATGGTCTTAAGTATGTGACATTTACCAATTCGGTTCGTTTGATAATTTCTGATTTGACTCGGTTCGGTTCTCGGTTTTCCCCACCCCTTAGAGTGACCATTTCCAAGTTAGCAAATAGCAATGACTGACGACATTCTCGCGTTTTGGGGTTCCGGTCGAGTAAATCCTTGAAGGTGTGACCTGCGATCACAATACAGAAAAGTCACAATCAATCTCTTTTGAGTCATCATCACCATGTGGAGAAGAATCGTTTCCTCTCATCTCAAAACCGTCGCCTCCGATGTCGTCGCCACCGCTTCCCCTCGTCAATCCATCGCCGCCACCGCGAGACCTGTCGGCTTCTATCTCTTTGCCAGCCGATCAGCCATTCCCGTTTCTTCTTCTTCCTTTATCCATAGACATTTCAGCTCCGAATCAGGTGCCAGTTCGGAGTATTTTTTGTTTTCAGATCTCCGCTTGAGACTCTTTATCTGCGATGGATTTGGATTCATTTCTCGTTGTATTATCTTAGTCGTGCTATAGATTTTAGAGGATGGATGTATGAATCCATATTGGCCTTTGATATGATGCGTTCGTTGCTAAAAAAGAAACAAATAGATTGGTTTGATGCTAAATGTCACTGTACATCCAAGTTTCTGAATCTAGGATCTTGTCTACTTACTTTGCTATTATCACTCTGAAATCTCTCTTCTCCATTGGAATTTGCAGTAGAGACAGTTGCGAAGAAGAAGGTGGAGGATGTAATGCCCATTGCAACTGGACATGAGAAGGAAGAGCTTGAAGCTGAATTGGAGGTGATTTGCTTTAATCTTTTCTCTTCTGTATGCATTTTAAGATCCGAGTATGATACAAAATGTGTCTTTCTTCTGTTTGCAATCTTTCTGCATGATAATTGAATCTTGACCTCCTTGCACATTGTGTTGTTGGAATAGGGGAGGAAGCTGCTTGACATTGACTTCCCTGAAGGTCCTTTTGGAACTAAGGTTAGTTTACTTTCTATTACCTTAAGTTATGTCGTAAGTTCGTAACTATCTCTTTTAATATATTTATTCTCACTTCAAAATTACAATTTGTCGGTGTTTCTTGTCATGATATGGAGTAGAGCTTACATTCATCACTAGAACTCGCAATGTAACTGAAATATGTGCAGTATCATGGAAATTTGGTTCTTAACTTTCGTAAGAATACTTATCTCAGAATTAGTGAAATCTTCTAAGGATATATATGACTGATGAACTCCTCATAATGTGTAACATTTTACGTTTTCGGTTTTCTCTGTGTCATTTTTATCTGTAGAGTGAGCTTTATTCATACTCTTTTGGGCTGCCATTGGATACTTCTAACAATTTTGATGTCATTGTGATACATTTCCATCTACCAAACTATATTACTGTAGGAAGCTCCTGCTATTGTGAAGTCCTACTACGACAAGCGAATTGTAGGATGCCCTGGTGGTGAAGGCGGTAAGTTCATCCTTTCTTCACTCTTTAATAGCTTATACTGCAAGACTTTTATCGGGTTTTTTTTGTCTCGTTGCAAGATACTTCTAAGTGAAGATTGTTTTCATCGTCATCAATCGTTGATGCATTAACTTATATTCACCATTGATTTGGCCTGATCTACTGCAGAGGATGAACACGATGTTGTATGGTTCTGGCTGGAGAAAGGAAAGCATTTCGAATGTCCGGTTTGCACTCAGTACTTTGAGGTAACGGTCGTGTTAGTGGAAAATAATACAGCCAAATCTGTAAAGGGGTTTAAAACTGAATCGGGTAAATGTATGTTTGCAGCTGGAAGTAGTTGGTCCGGGTGGGCCGCCTGATGGTCACGGCGATGAAGACGATGACCACCACCATTGATTCCGGCTGCAAGTTTTCCTTTTTTTTAATTTCACTTTTTCATATAATTTATATTTTTTATGATGGGAATAAAAAAATATTCCGCCATTGGTGAAAAACACAGTTGAAAATGTTTTTTTTTCAAAATGCCAAAACTCCTACAACCGTTGTTATACTTTTGCTGTAACAAAATTCTTGAATCAGAATCATTCTTTGCCTTTTGCTTATTATATTTTGATGGTTCCATGTCTTTTTCATATTTGGACGTCGTGATCATCTCCTTGATTCCTTGTGAACGAACGGTCATGTAATTCGATGGATTAATTTGAATTAGAAAAATCAAATTTTCTTCTAACCTTGTTCCTTAATTGGTTTAACACTAATTACTCATACAATGAACCTACTTTTACATTCCTTTAATTTTATATTATATGCTTAGAAAAGGAAATAAACACACGGCGAACAAGAGTGGTGGAGGTTAACTTTATATTATTTACTTGATTTATAGAATCTTATTATATAATAAAGTTGAATATGTTCGATGTAAAATCGACACATATGCAAAATTGTAATTTATCAGATTTTCACACGCGTCAATATTAATTTAGATCGTGATATATGTAAATATAAAAATAAAAATTAACCTAAAATTTTCTTATATTAGTTATTTACTTCTTAAAGAAGATAAAATAACAAAAAATGAAAATGTATTAGTTTATTTTAAAATGGTAATTATCAAATCAAAAATTAAATAAGAAAAAACACTATTAATTGTAAGATAAAAATTATAAAATATGCATAACACTTATAATAAATAACATTATAAAAGTAATAATATAATATATGCTTTTTCATAATAGTTATTTTAAACAATATATAAAGTAATTTTAAGTTTTAAATTTTGCACATCTTAATTTTTTTACATTCGATTCATCATAAAAGAATTATTAAAAGTTTAAGAAGAATTAATGCTCAAAATATATTTTCAAAAATTATTGATGTTTATTCAATTCATTTTTATCTAATATGAAATATAAAATTTATTTAAGAATAGTTATTTTATAATTTATAAAGTTGATTTTAAGTTCAAAATTTTGCACATCTTAAATTTTTATATTTGATCATCACAAAAGTATATTTTCAAAAATAATTGATGTTTATTAAATTTATTTTTTATCTAATATAAAATATATAATATATTTAAGAGCATTTTTTCACTCAAAAATATAGATTCTTATAATTTTCAGTAATCTGAATAAATTTAAGAATTTTACTTGCGTACAATCGATAAATAACTAAACATGAGTCATAATTAAACGAATTATTCGAAGGTGAATTTTAATTTAGAATCTATCTATATGAATCATAATTATACAAGTTATTAATTTTAGACGTTAAATGTTTTATTTTACTCAGCATATCACGCGAGTCTTTATTTAGTACTTCATTGTTGGATCTGAAATCCACACAGAATATGGGGTGTGTAATTTGAGACAAAATGTGAGGAAAAAGCTATAGCTTTATTGATTTGCGAGTGAAAATGTTTACAAAGGTTGCTCGCTAAGTTTTCAGAGAAAGAAATCCGATCTTTATTCTCGAGCTCCTCCTTCTCCTTTTATCCTCCTTTTTACCTTTTAACCGCTCCATTAATGCGCATTAACCCTTCTCATTTATTGTTAGCTCTTCAGTTTTTATTCTCCTTTGTTTGAATTGTATGGGCCTTGTTCCCATTTTGCGCGGCAGGCCGATTTCCTCCTAGTGGGCCCTAACGGCCCGTTAGCTCCCTGGTTCTCTAGCCGCTTGGATCGGTTTGCTTTGAACCAGGTATGGTGGGTACCACCTCCACCAATAGCCCCCCTGAAGTTGGGCTTAAGGAAGCTAGCCGGGGATCCCGTGATTGGGATCTCGTGATCAGTTTCTCTTAAGGCAAGCGGATTTGTGATTGAACCTGGTTCGTAGTTAATCGATCTTAGTTGCCTTAAATGAACATGTAATTGATTTGAAGATCTTCCTTGACATGATTTGAGAAAGATTTGATTTGCTTCATGGGCCCCAGTTGCGTCTAATCCGCCGCCAACGTCACCACGCCTATGAGACGTGTCATTGAAAAGGTGGGACCTTTTCCCTTCCCTTCTCATTGCGATTCGACTTCCCCTTTGAAGAAAAAGAAAATGTTTGCTCCGTTTTCTCTATTCTCCTTATTTCCTCCTTATTTGCTTGCTTTTATTTTGTGATTTTTGTATCTTCCGCCGCAATCCGTCTCCCGCAACCTCTGTTCTTCTGTGTTTCTTTCAGTCTGCCGAGAGCTCCCATGGATTCCGTTGCCCCCCTAGTTAGAAAGAAACCCTCGAAGTGCTCCTCCGCCTCCGCAGCCGCTTCTACTTCTGGTGGGGACCCCGTGTCCCCGTCGCGTGTGGTCAGGGATATACAAGGGTCGTCCGCCGAGAGGCCCTCTCCTTCTTCTTCTCCGGTTGACCTCCCCGCCTATCGCCCTGATTCTGGGGAGAAGAAGGAATTCTCCCCTTTCTCACTTATCGTGAGAGAAGGAGAAGGTGAGTCCGATATGGCTGGTCCTGCTCACGCGACCCCGGTGGCGATTCCGGCGGTGCCGTTAACCATCGCCCCCGCCGCTGCATTCTTCAACGCCATGCCGACCACCAGCATGCCCAAATCAATCAGTTCTCTGAGGGAGAAGTGTGGGATCCCGGACTCGGTGTTTATCCAACTCCCTACCCCTTCAGAGAGGCCTTGGACTCCTCCTGAGGGCTTCTTCTGCCTGTATGAGTCCTACTTTCTCAAAAGCCATCTCTTCTTCCCTTTGTCGGAGCTCTTTGTCCTGTATTGCCGGCGTCGGATCGTTGCTTTTTCCCAACTAACGGTGGGGACTGTCAGGACGATTCTAGGTCTGATGGTCATTGTTGTAGAGAGAGATGTGGAGCTAGGAGTTCAGCTGCTGGAGCTCCTTACCAACTTCAAGGCTTCTGCTAAAACAGGGAACTACTACGTCTCAGGTCGCCCACAGCTGGTGGCGTTCCCTGAGACCAAAAACGACCTCTAGGAGCAGGCGTACTTCTACGTTCTGGCTGATGTCAACTCACTGCCTGAGCAGTTTGTTGGTTCCACCCGCCAGATGTGGAACCTGGACCCTGGTAGCCGACCTCTTTTAGGTCGTTGTCTGTTTTCATTTAACCGCCTTCATCCTTTCTAACTGACTTCTTTGTTTTGCAGTTGCTCCTATACGCAAGAAGCCTTCACTCTCAGTTGACCTCCAGGAAGTGATAGCATCTCTGAAGCGCGCTCCTAACAGAACTTGGGCCTGCTTCACTCTTGACCGTATTGCCAGAGCTTTTGTTAGGGTCGTTGCAGCCAGGGCAGACAAGCCTTCACCCCCTTCTCCTCCCCGAATTCAATCTTCCCACTTCGAGATGGTGCGCCCCACCGTTGTCCTCCTAAGCCTAGAGCAGCGAGCTGCTGAGACTCGTCGCAAAAAGGCTGAAAGGAAAGAGTTGCTGCCAAGAAAGCTGAGGAGGAGAAAGCAGCCGCCGTTAAGAGAGCAGCAGATGAGGAGGCTACCGCTAGTGAGAGGTCTAGGAAGGAGGAAGAAGACCGGCTCTGGGCTGAGAAGGAGCAACTTCTGAAGGAGGGCCGCCTTAACATTCAGGCCCCTGGCCCTTCTGAGAGCGGGGAGAGGACCCCTGCTCCTGAGAGGACCCCTAGGAATGTGAGCTCTGCCGCTGTTGCCGGCTCGATGCCTCCTCCTCTGGCGAGAGCTCCCGCTGTTGCTCCGATTTCAAGCCGTGAGGATTCTCTCGATGTGGTCAGCGAGGCTGCTAAGAAGAGAAAGGAAAAGGAGAAACCCACTGGGAGCTCGGGCAGGGAGGATTTGCGAGCCCATGATTCTTCTTCGAAGAAACGCTCCCCCTCCCCTTCCACTGGTTCTTCAAAGAGGCAACGTACCGAGCAGGGGAGGACCTCTGGCCGGAGCAGGTCAGGTAAGAGAGGTTCTTCTGACCGCCGGAGGTCAGAGGAGAGGAGATCGTCTGACCCGCCGAGGTCAGAACCCAGGAAGCCAAAAGACAAAGGGCTTCCCGCGGGCTCGGAGCCCGCGACCCTCTCCTTCTAGCCTCTAGAAGCAAGCCACGCCCTGCAGCTCGACCGTCCCGAGCCTTCCTCCCTTGGACACAGAAGGGAGGCCGCTATGAAGTTCTGTGAGGGTGTCCAATTCCCTGACAGCCCGGCCCCTCCAAAGAAGTTCCATCTACAATCAGACTCCTACCAGGAGTTCTATGTCCGCTACACTGAGGTAGCCTCCTTAGAACCTATTTCCTCTAGTTTGATTTCCCCTTCCTAACTCCCGACGTCTTATTCCCAGGGAATGGGCTTCTTCAACCGCCTCAGGCTGGAGTATGAAGCTGAGCTAGCCCGCATGAAGTCTCTGTGGTACCAGGACCGCCACACCCTTACCGTTAAGAGGGGCATGCGCAGCAAGGCGGTCAAGATGGCCAATGAGAAGGACTTCGAGCTAAAGTACATGGCCCGGAAGGTCGCTGAGGTTGAAGTCAAGAATGAAGCCCTCGAAGCATCCTGGTCCCAAGCTCTCGGGAAGCTCAAGACTACTGAGGAGCAGGCCTAGAAGAGGATGGAGGAGATGCAGAAACGCTTGGCTGAGGCAAGACCAACGCCGACAACCTCTTCAACGAGCTGCAGGAGGCCCGTAGTGAGGCCCAAAGGTAAGAGGAGAGAACGGATGCCAAGCTGGAGGCAGCGAAGAAGAAGTTCTCCGACCTGTTGTGGCATCATGATTGTGCTGCCAAGGCTCATTAAGAAACAGTCTCCCGCCTCAAGGCGCAAATTGACAGGGCAGCCCGGAAGGCCTCCAAGAAGGCTAGGAAGGAGGCCGCCGCCAAGTACAAGGCCCGCTTCCTGAAGGTTGAGCGGGCTATAGAGGACGCCAAGCTTGTATAGGAGAACACTCTCTTGCAATCTCAAGCCAAGGCCCGGGCTGACTTTATCGATAAGATCAAGGAAGGCATGGCCAAAGGGAATGAGCCCGACCCCGACGCTGAGAAGGAGGACATGACGGAAGCCCTCCGGGATTTTGCCGCCGAGCTTAATGAGATGGACATCATTGAGTTTAATCTTGTTGAAGATCTGCGGGTTTCCCCGGTGTCAGACAGCTCCAAAGGGTCTTCCATGGCCGCCATTCTTGCTTCTACTCCTGCTCCTGCTGAGGCCGAGGTTTTCTCTGTAGCCGCTGATCCTCCCGAGCTCGCCATGGTCCCAGCTGCCCCGGCCTTGGCACCTTCTGCGGAACCTGCTGCCATTGATGATGCTCCGCCCGCTCCTCCGACCCTCTAGATTGACCAGTTTGGGTCCAACGCTGCTGTTATCTCCCCAAGTGTTGCCTCCGAGCTCACCCAGGATCGCGAAGTAGCCAAAGAATAGGCCGCCTGTGGCCTTGATATCTCTCTTTGTAATTTGTTTTAAATTATTGCTAGTTTCCATTAGTATCTCTGCTTTCCTTTTATTTTGAACCTTTACTCTTGGTGCCTGGGAGGGCTTTTATCCAACTTTTTCCAAGTTTAAGTTAAGATTTTCTTCTCTGCTCAACTTCAGCCCATCCAGCCCTCTCCTGTAGGTCACCCAGCGAACCTTAGTCCGGAGCAGTTGGCACTTCTATCTTCCTTCGAACTATAACTTTTCTTGTTCCGGCTTTCACAATGCTTTCCGGAAAGTAGGCATTTTGCCTAGGTCCCGAGAGCTCTACCCAACGCTATCTTAATTTGACGCTGACTTTATCGATGCCTAGGTTGGGGCGTATGAAAGCATCAAGTTGATGCTTGAGTTAAAGCACACGAAAGCATCTTGTTGATGCTTAAGTTGAAGCACACGAAAGCATCATGTTGATGCTTAAGTGTTCAAGTTTTGATTTTGTGTTTTGTCTTACATCAGGACTCCAAGTTTCTTGTTTTTTGGTGTGTTAACGGGAGAAAGTCGTTTAGAAGGGAATATTGCTTCCCATCACAAGTTCTGCGACTTGCGGAACGCGAGGGCCCTCTCATTGAGTTCACTCTTATCTTTAGTAGCGAACATAGGCGCGAGGAATGTCCCCGGCTTACCCTGTTTTAGGACTTGGCGTTTGGACGCAGCGCGCTGCTGGCTTACCCCGTACCACACTCAAGGACTCATACTTAAGTAGGAGGGAGACTTTGGTTTTTGAGTGTCTTGCGGACGTGGCTCGTCTTTCCTATAGAGGTACACTTAAGTCATACCGGGATGTGGGGAACCATCCAAAGGCCACCTTTCCACATCCATGGTGTCGTTTCACCTAGGCACTTGTGAGAAGCGCACAGCTAACTCGGAGGTCGGGGGACCTGGCCAGGGCGCCGACCCAATCGAGCTTTGTAAGTCAAAGGACTTGAACGAAAACAAGTAAAAGAATATGTGTTTTTATTATAACAGTTGTACCCACAATGGGTTGCCTACGTACCCCAGAGGGATCAAGTCTTTCCGTAGTTTAATTACATTGAGGCCCAAAGGGCTTGTTTTTTTTTTTACCCAACATGAAGCGAAAATGAATTTTAGTAGTAGTATTTCTTCAAGTTCACCGAGTTCCATGGGCGAGGTTCCGGCGTGTCATCCATGCGAAGAAGTTCGTAAACCCCTGGGTGCAGTGCTTTGGTGATGCTGTAGGGGCCCTCCCAACTCGCGCCGAGCTTGCCAGCTTGGTACTCGGAAGTGTTCTGGACCACACACTGGAGGACCAAGTCGCCCTCTTGGAAAGTGTGGACTAACGTTCTTGTTGTAGAACTTGGCGACTTGGTTTTGGTAAGCTTGAAGGCGGATGAAGGCGAGCTCCCTCTGCTCCTCGATCGTGTCCAAGTTCATTCGTAGTAGTTCGTCATTAGCGAGTTCATCTTCGGGGAGTACCTGACGGCGGAGTGTCGGCACTCGTACCTCGGCGGGTATCATTGCTTCAACGCCATACACAAGGGAATAAGGCGACTGCTGCGTTCCACGTCGCGGCGTAGTCCGGTGTGACCAGAGGACTTCGTCCAGCTCGAAGGCCCAACTTTCCTTTTTGGTAGTCAACCGCTTCTTGAGGCTTTTATAATACGCCGGTTTGTTGCTTCAGCTTGCCTGTTGCCGTGGGGATTGTGGGGCGTTGAATACTGGATAGCGACCTTGTAGACGGAGCAAAATTGCTCAAAGTCCTTTGAGGTGAACTGTGAGCCATTATCCGTAACAATCGCATGCGGGATACCATGACGGCACAAGATGTTCTTCCACAAGAAGTCAATGACTTGCTTGTCCTTAATCTTTGTGTAGGCCTCTGCCTCGACCGATTTAGAGAAATAGTCGGTAAGAACAAGCAGGTATTGCTTATTGTCTGACTTGTGCAGCGGGCCGACTATATCCATCGCCCAGTGCATGAACGGGTACGACGTCATAACTGACTTCATTAGCTCGGTTGGCTGGTGGATGATGGGGGCATGTCGCTGGCACCGTTCACATTTCTTTGCATATGCTAGACAGTTGCGCTTCATGGTGGGCATATAGTAGCCTTGCTTGCGTATCTTTTGCGCTAGCGATCTGCCACCGGCGTGGTTCCCGTTGACGCCTGAGTGGACCTCTTTGATTATTTTCTTGACCTCATCGCCGTGTATGCAATACAGGTAGACGCCCGTGGCACTTCATTGGAAGATCTTATCTTCAAATAATGTGTATCGCGCGCTCCGCTGCTTCAGCTTCCGAGCTTGCCACTTGTTAGGTGGGACGCCGAGGTCATCCTCGTGAAGTGCCATGGCGTGCTGCGGGTCGGTCAGGTCATCATGAGTCTTCGAGGTCGATGCTGCCAGGATCTCGCTAATACTGGACTTGGTCAGAGTTTCTACCGGAAATGTACGGCTAAGACTGTCAGCGGAGGCGGAGGCCAACGCTGCTAGCGTGTCGACGGCGGAGTTCTCCTTTCTTGGCACCTTAGTCAAGGTGGACTCGTCAAATGATGTTGCTTCTGCTTGCACCATCTTCAGGTATGCGGTCATTCGATCGTCTCGAGCCTCATACTCCCTGTTGAACTGGTTCGCGACGAGTTGGGAATCGCAGAATACGTCGATCTTTTTTGCATGAACTGCCTTTGCCAAATGTAATCCCGCGAGCAATGCTTCATACTCCGCCTCATTGTTGGAGGTCGGGAACGCGAGGCGGAAAGATTGCTCTATAGTTTCTCCGGTTGGTGAAACAAGATGCACCCCAATGCCAGACCTCTTGGTGGAGGAAGAATCGTCCACGTGTAGAGTCCAAGTACCTGGAACCTCTGTGTCCGGGCTCGGTTCTGGGGTTATTTCAATGATGAAATCCGCCAAGACCTGCGACTTCAGCGCAGTTCGGGGTTTATATTCGATGTCGTATTCGCTAAGTTCGATTGCCCACCGAGCTAGACGTCCTGACTGTGTTGGGCTGTGAAGTATGGTGCGGAGCGGGTGGTTGGACAGCACGACTATGGAGTGAGACTGGAAATACGGGCGGAGCTTCCATGCTGACGTGACCACAGCGAGTGCCAGTTTTTCGGTCACCATGTATCTAGTCTCGGCGTCGGCCAGAGACTTGCTGATGTAGAAAATGGGCTTCTGTTCGTTGCTCTCCTCTCATACTAGGACTCCGCTGACCGCCGCGCTGGACACCGCGATGTAAAGGTATAGAACTTCCCCAGTTTCTGGTTTGGATAATATTGGAGGTGTGGTGAGGTATGTCTTCAATTGGGTGAATGTCTCTTCACATGACTCATCCCATTCGAACTTCTTGTTGGAGCGAAGCTTCTGGTAGAATGCTATCCGCCCGGTGAGCCGTTGCACCTCCCTCACCGTGCTAGGCGACTTCATGTTCATGATGGCTGATAACTTCTTGGGATTGGCCTCTATCCCGTGATGTCTCAACAGGTACCCCAGGAACTCGCCTGAGGTGACGGTGAAGGTGCACTTGGTAGGGTTAAGCTTCAGGTCGTATTTGTTAAGAACTGAGAAGCATTCACGCAAATGGCCGACATGATCATCCTCACGTAATGACTTGACCAACATGTCGTCGGTGTATACTTCCATCGTCTTACCAAGCTAGTCGGAAAACATTTTGCTTACCAACCTTTGATATGTTGCGCCAGCGTTTTTGAGGCCGAATGGCATTACCTTGTAGCGGTAGAGTCCCCGATCAGTCACACAGGCCGTCTTTTCTCTGTCACCCGGGTGCATGAGTATCTGGTTATATCTGGAGAAGGCGTCTAGGAATGATAGCAATTGGTTCCCAGCCATTGCCTCAACTAACCGATCTATGTGCGGGAGAGGGAAATAGTCTTTCGGGTATGCCTTGTTGAGGTCGGTGAAGTCCACGCAAACCCACCACTTGCCGTTCTTCTTTTTGACTACCACCGGGTTGGCTAATCAATCCGAATATTTCACTTCAATAATTGAACCGACTTTGAGCAGTCGTTCTACTTCCGCGTTGACTACCGCCCCTCTTTCCGTGCCAAGCTTCCTCCTCTTTTGGCGAACTGGCTTGTAGGTCAGATCCACATTGAGCTCGTGGAATGTGATGTCCAAGCTTATCCCCGGCATGTCGTCTATCATCCAAGCAAATGTATGTTTGTTCTCTTTGAGGAACGTTACCAGCTCCTTGAAAATTTCCTTCTCCAGATTCGCCCCGACTCCCACACAATGGTCGGGGTTTCCTGGGTCGATGCGCACCTGCCTGATTTTACCGAGCTCAGGGTTGGATGGTTCGACTTAATCTGCTTCCTCGGGACTTGATTCCGGAGCTCGGATTTGGAATGTGTATTGTTCTTGGGACCTACGCAGCTTGTTCTCATTGACGTAGCACAGTCTTGCCGTCCTCTAGCTTCCATGGACGGTTACCACCCTGTGCTCCGTGGGGAACTTGATGCACTGATGGTAGGTGGACGGTATCGCCCTCATTGAGTGTATCCATGGAGTTCCCAATATTACATTGTATATGTCTGGGGCTTCTACCACCGTTAATTTGGTCTCCATCTTCACTCCGCAAATGAAAGTGTTGAGCTTGATCGTCCCTATAGACATCGTAGTAGCACCGTTGAAGGCTGTTAAAGGTTGTTTGGATTTCTTTATGCGTTCTGCAGGGATTTCCATTTTGTCGAGCGTTTCCTTGTAGAGGACGTTTACTGAGCTGCCCGAGTCAATTAGAGCTCGAGCTATCTCGCAATCCTCGATCATGAACTCGAGTATTAGGGCATCGTTGTGAGGTCGCGTAATACTCCTGGTTGTCCATTCCGAGAATTCTCTGATGGTATCTTCTCTGATTGCTGCTTGGACGTCATCGGTCGTTGAGTTCGCCTGCCTGCTGTAGCTTTTTATCAACCGGACCGTGTCGTTGAAGAAAGGACTTGGCCCCATAATCATATTGATTCGTTTCCGGGCTGTTGGGGGTTCCGCCTTCTCCACCTGCCTTGCGTCCCGATCTCGTTTCGGAGGTTCCATGTCGTTATGAGGCCGCGCCCCCTCGCGATCTTCGTTCTTCCTAGCCAGTTCCCCCTTCCTGTACTTGTTAAACAAATGCTTGAACTCTCTGTCGTATGCCCCGAGGTGTTATGAAATTCGCAGAATTTTTCAGTGGTTCTGGGTCCGTCGGTCCGTGTCCAGGTGTTAGACCTGGACTTGTAGTTGGAGTTAGATCCCGAGCTCCGTTCTGACCCTTGGGAGTTAGATATCTGGAACAACCTGTGCTTGGAATTGCTCCCCTCATATCGGTGTCCGCTGGAAGACCGCTTGTTATCCTTTTCTTCTTTGGGTTTCTCTTTGGGCGCTGCTTTCGTTGAAGAATCATGCTTTTCCGCGTACGCCTTCTTTTCGTCTTCTATTTCCACAAACCTGGAAGCGCGGTGAAGTGCGTCCTCCAGGGAGGTAGGTCGGTTGAGCATAAGGTCCTCCTGAAGGCGGGAGTTGTACCAAAGGGCATTCCGTAAAGCCGCGATGCCTGCCTCGTCGCTGACGACCACGTCAGAGATGACTGCTTTGAACCTGGACAGAAACGATCGCAGGGGTTCGTCTTTCTTCTGGGTCATCGTCTAGAGGTCGGCATCCGAGGCTCCTTTTTCGATGAACATCGAATAATGCTTGATAAAAGCGGTTGACAGCTCGTTGAAGCTGTTAATTGAGTTTGCCTTCAGGCGGGAAAACCAGTTTAGAGCTGCTCCGGAAAGGTTTTCGACGAAGAGCTGGAAGTATTCGTCGTCTTTGTCAGCTTCGTTGAATTTGGTCCGACCCATCGCGATGCAGAATGCGGTCATGTGAACTCGGGGATCTGTTTTTCCCTCGTAGGGCGCGATCTTAAGCTTGATGCGCGGAATGGTGGCTCCTACGATTCGGCTTGTGAAGGGTGATAAGAGATTTGTGTCAAGTTTGATTTAAGTCTCAAACCTCTAGGC
>OVAN01011806.1:0-14318 GCA_900406275.1 Anastatica hierochuntica | reverse complement strand
TCCTTATTCATTAATAAAGTAATGAATGTTTTTCCATTAGTTTCACAACACTTTTGCGGTTTAGTTAGGGTTTTTAATCCAGATAGAGAACTAAAAAAAATCTCTCGTCAAGCATATACCAAAATCTATGCAATTGGCTGATATCTTTACGAAATCTCTTTGTCGACGAGCTTTTCAGCACTTAAGAACCAAACTGAATGTTGGCAACTTCACCACCATCAGTTTGCATGGGGATGTAAGTAAAGAAAAACAGAGCTAACAAATATGGGTCTCGACAACACAATTACAAGCCCAAATCATAAACACATTGTTAAGCCCACGATGGATTCATCGTCTTCCTCACTTCCTTAGCTAGCGACAAATCAAGAGTACATAATGGAGATCGAAGGAGGAGCCGTTAAGCAGCTGATCAAAGCTATCAAATGATTCTCTTTTATCATTAGTGAATAGTCAGATGATCGACACTTGTATTCATCTCCTTGTAAGCATATTAGGTCTAGAAAGTTCTTCATCTCTATAAGAAGAATAAAATGTAATCGGTATTTGCAATTTGAAATAATCAAAAAAATTTCAGTCATATTTCTCTTTGTTTCTTCACAGAAACCGCAATGTGCGCGAATATATTTTTGATTATACACACGTTTAATTGTATATTATTTTGTATACTATTTTTACTTATGTTATTATTTTCAAATTTTTAATTTGACAAACGTTTATATGTGATAAAATTATATTAATAAATTGAAAATATTATGTGTTTAAAAAATATTTTGTTTCTTTTATATTGTTTTAAGTTTATCATAAAACAATACTTATTTATGTGAATTAATAATATTTTGTGGATACATTTTTTTTAGAATTTGGTATTTCGAAAATGTTTATATGAATAAGATTAGTTGTTTACGTATTATTTTCTTAACAACCAAATCTTTACTCTAAAACCGAACACGAAAAAACATGTGAGAAAACCCGAGCGGGTTCCATGCCCAAGTATTTCGGGTTTCGGGTTTTACCCGAATCGAACCCGAAACCCGAAGTAGTATATGGGTTTTCCGAACTTTTGCACACACATATACATACATCATTACCTTTACATTCTTATATCCAATATACTTGCCTCTGTTAATCGGAAAATCTCGAACTTGAATACCGAAACACCCAAAAAGTCAGAAAAACCTGAACTGAACCCAAATCCAAAAAATCCCCAAAAACTTGAAATATTCGAAAAACCCGAAAATGCAAAAAGTTTTGAGAAACTTGAAAAAAACCTGAACTTGAATCCAAAAAAACCTGAAAACCCCTAAAATACCAGAAGCCGAAAAAAATATCAGGTATATCCGGATTTTAGTAGTTTTGTAAAATCTAACCTGACCAGAACAATCCGAACTGAACCTGAACCAAACTTTTCAAAAATAAGAATGGATCCTATATGGATGGGTTCGGGACCCGAACACGACCTGAACCCGAACAGAACCCCGAACGCCTAGCCCTAACTTATACATGTGCATTTATACTAAAATAATATAAATTTTATATATTATATAGTATATATATACCAAAACTGACTTATTATAAAACCAATATATGATTGAAACTATTGTCTTGAATGGATACTATTATATATTTATCAATACATATATGCTAACACGTTAACTATATAAATATTGGTACATGTATAGTGTATAAACTGATTAATAATAATAACATAATTTTATATAATTTAATTGTACATGGGATTGGAGGATATAACATGGGATTTATTGTTTTAAATTTGGTAGAGTTTAACAGAAGTCGAGTATTCTATTTTCTTAGACGTGGAAGTTATATTGCATTATTAACAAAATAATAATGAATGTTATAATTATTTCAAATGAATTGTGAATAGGTCCAAACTTAAATGACAACTATTTTAAATAGATAAAAAGTAGAACTCTAAATTACTAGAGTAGATTGCTGAAAATTTTAATAACAAATCACAACAAATGACAGATACAAGATACTATGGATAGTCTGGAACAAAATTACCAAGCCTAAGCGTCATGGGGGTCTAGGATTTAAAGATTTACGATATTTTAACCTAGAATTGTTAGCTAAACAGGTCTCAAGAATGATTGTTGAACCTCACTCCTTATTAGATAAGATTTTCAAGGCTAAATATTACAATACGACATCACTTCTTAAAGCTCCAAAAGGCTCTAAGACATCACTTTCCTCGAGAGGACTTTATCAAAGTCTTAACCTCATCAAGCAAGGTCTTAGATGGTCCATTGTAAATGGAATAAGCACAAGAATTTTCAAAGATAATTAGCTCCATACAGCTCCTCCAAGACCACCTCGAGGTATTAATAATGAGTTGGATCACAATTTTTTTGTATCCGACCTGTTTGACATCAATGATAGATATTGGAATGATGAGCAGCTGGAACAATTTTTCCGTCTTGAAGACATTATACATGGTAAACTTGTGAGACCAAGTTACACAAGATCAAAGGACAAGCCTGAGTGGATATATAGTAATACAGAGGAGTATAATGTTAAGTCTGGTTATGCGTTGTTGTTGCAGGATTCTTCAAACACTAATATTGAACATGCTAATATTTATAAGTAGATTTGGAGCCTCCAAGCACCACCAAAGATCTAGCACTTTTGGTGGAGGGTTCTGCAACATGGACTTCCTACCAATTCTGAACGTATGAAAAGGGGCATGCTACTCGATCCCATTTGTCAGATATGTGGAGAATAAGAAGAAACCATTGACCACATGTTGTTCCCATGTAGATTTGCAAGAGTGGTATGGGAGTTAGCACCGTTGAGGCGCTCACAAGGTGATTTGGATTTTCACAACTCCTTGACTGATAACATCCAGGTTGTTTTGGCTATAATGACTATAATGATGGCCAAAAGCTTTACTTCCTTGTGTTTCTTGGTTTGAGATTGTGGAAAATCAGAAATGATGTTGCCTTCTGGAACAAAAGTATCCTATCCCACACATCATAAATCAATCTCTCTTGGACTTAACAGAATGGCTTCATACCTCAAAGGAGATAGCAAATTCTTCTGAACTAGCAACAAATCTAGATAATGGTATACAATCTCTCCCTCAGAGTAACCCTCTAAGGTTTGATTATTGTTTCCTTGAAGATACATCCTGGAAGTAATCATTAGATAAAGCAAGCATTGCTTGGATTCTCTACAACTCGCAAAACAAGCTAGTTATCCAAGGGTCTGCATCAATTGAACCAATAAGTTCAGTTTTGGAAATTGAAGCTATAACATTGAGGGAAGTCGTAGTTCATCTCAACAGGTTATGATACAATAACATCAAGTTTTGTGGTGAAAATTTCATCATGTATACTAATCTCAGTAATGTGCAAGGATGTACTACTGCTCACAGGAACACTCGCGGTTTGCATCACTATATCAAAGACATCTCTGGCATCATTGGCAAATGTCAAACATTACTTTTGAATACATAAAACGAGAGTGTAATATGGTAGCCGATATACTAGCAAAAAGGATTACGGAGATGTCACAACAATTTGTAGCTACATGGATATAATTCTTTTGTGAGTTGTATTCTCCTTTTGTTTAACTACTGAAATTTATAGTTGACAAAAAAAAATCTCATTACAAGTCAAAAAATCTTTCCGGTCCAAGGATTCAAGTTTTAGTATTTCATGTTTTTTCATCTAATTTTATTATACGATTAAACGAGAAACAAGTATAAAGTCAGCGATAATACGAATATTACCCCGAAATCACAAGACGACGGTTAAAACAGAACCCCAGAGCCATAAACCGGGAGCCTAAAGTGCACGATCCGCGAGAACACAAACAACGATAATAAACCAAACAACGAAAACTAAAGAAAGACTAAACTAGCATTCTGAACTTGTTAAAACTAAGCTCCTTGCATTAATGAGCTTAGGAGTTGAAAAACTCGGCAATCTCATTATATTTCTCCCAATATATTGAAGCCACGAGAATGCGATCCAATCAACTCACTCGAAAACCGCTCTGATCTTTAGAAGGATTTCAGAATCCGCCTGCGGGATCTTAGCCCTATGAAAGTTCAGAATAAGAACCTACAAATAAAACACACTAACAAGACACAACTGAGCATACCGAAACAAACCTAAGAGACCAGTCCTAGACTAATCAACAAAGGAAGTCGGGAGCAAAGTATCAAGCAAACCAAATACAAACTTTTACTTCTAAAATAAACCGATAAAAAAACGAGAACGAGACTTTAACAAAACCATCGAAATTCGGAGGTTATTGATGGGAGCCATCAACAGCAACAAACGCAACACGCCGTCATCCTTCAACAATTGCAATAACGCCTTCGAGGCCATATTGTTAATAGCAAGCGTCATTTGATGAAGATCTCTGGTAGAGCACCATCTCCGGAAGAAAATTCACCAAAATCCACACCACTATAAGAAAAACACTGAAGTCCTTCTCGATGATGAGAAATGGAAGGAGTTGTGCCGCCGCGTTTCATTTGGACCCACCGTCTGGTCGAGCGGAAGAGACTCTCTGAACCATGGTCGTACTAGAGGAAGGAGGAGTGAGATCTTTCTCACGCATCATCACCAGGAAAAGGAATAGATCTAGGTGAATTAAACTTTCCGATTAGCCTGTTGCGAACCCTAAAAGTCGACCTACCACCCTCAAGCCACCAAGCGAACCTCGTCCTCTCTCCAGGAACTGCCGGAGAACCATCTGATCTGCCCATGGTCGAGATAGATCTGAGAAACAATCTTCCGAACACTACAAGAAAACAGTTAATTTGCGAGAGAAAGTCTCGAGAAAAAAATGCAATCGCAAAATTGCGACCAATTTGCGAGTGACTAGCAAGGAAAATTTGTTTAATCGCAAATTGGTTGCAAAATTGCTTGGAAATATGTTTCTCTCAATTAAGTCGCAAATTTGCGACTGATTTGCGAGAAAATGTTCTCCCTCCCAAAATTGCGAGTGACTTGCTAGGAATAAGTGAGAGAAAACGTTTTACTCGCAAGTTGGTCGCATATTTTGCGAGTAAATTGCGAGTGACAATTTCTATTTCAAATTTGCGAGGGATTTGCGAGTAAAGAGTGAGAGAAAGTTTTTCCCTCGCAATGTGGTCGCAAATTTATGAAAATACACGTTTTTACCAAGAGTAACTAATATTTGCGAGGAAAATTTCACTCGCAAAATTCCTTGTAAATTCGTAGCAGATTCCTAGCAAATCTAGCTTCCGCAATTTCCAAGCAAATCACTAGCAAAATTTTCTTATATATACAAATCTCCACTCTCCCAAAATCTTCACCAATTAACAACTCCAAAAAAAATAATAATAACAAACAAAAAAAATGTCTGCTTCGGAGCACGAATTTTCGCCTTGCGAGGATGGATGTATCGGCAGAGAGACCCAGATATCGGTTAAGTTACAAAAGAGTACTGTGATGGTCTCCGGAGATTCATCTACCAGACAACTAATAACCCCCTAGCGCTGGAGAACAGTAAAATCTTCTGCCCTTGTCGAAAATGTCGGAATGAGAAGTATATTTCTATAGATAACGTGAAGAGACATTTATTTAATAGAAGGCGACCTCGCGAAGCCCGGATGGATGGACCCCGCTGTTTGGGCCGGACTTGTCGCGCATTGGACAGGGGAACCGCACAAGGCGAAGAGTGACCGCTGTATTACGGCCCGGAAGAATCTGGAAACACAGCAGAATGATGCGGCCCACCGGGCCGGCCAACACTCATTCAGAGCGAAAGCCCGAAAAATTGTAAGTCAATTTTTTATTTATTTTATAAATTTTTAGTATAATTAACAATTAGTATATTAATTATAAATTAGTATATTAATTAGTATATTAATTATTAATTAGTATATTATTTAGTTTATTTAATAATTATTAATTAATATATTAGTTAGTATATTAGTCAATTAGTATAATTAATAATTAGTATATTAATTATTAATTAGTATCTTAATTATTAAATTTCTAAAGGTAGTTTTAATTGCCGAACTTGAAAAAAAAAATAGGCCGACTCTACGCAGTCCGAGACAGTCGATTTGTTGGCTGTTTTACAAGATACGAAGCAGAGGACCGACCAAACATGGGTAAATGCAAAGTCCAAACGCCTCTATAACGAGGTCACCACGAAGATTGATGCAGCCGAGATCGAGATGGCGATGGAAAACCAAGATAGCTCGGTCCAATCCACGGGTCTGTTCGAGAAGAACAAAACTTTTGTTCAGGTTAGTAGTTTTATAATATTTAATAAAAATTTAATACGAACAATTTTTTTAATATTAAAATTTCTTTTTTTTTTTTTTGTAGGCCGCTCCCCGGTCGAATGGCCGGATCTTTGGTGTTGGTTCCCTGCAGTCGGCGGCGTCCCCAGCTGCGTCCGGTGTTCAGCCTCGTCTCCGCGGCACCCAGTTCGAGCTTCAGGCGGAGCTGCAGCAGACGAAGTCGTTGTTAGGGGCAACGCATAATGAGTTGTAAGTCGTCAAACAGCAGATGGAAACTTATTCTGTGCTTTTTGATTATATGTCGAACACGAACGCTGACTTCCAAGCATGGTTTGTCATGACGCAGCAGCAGCAGCATGAGCAGTGGGAACAACAGCAGCAGCAGCCGCAGAACCAAAATTAGATTTATGTTTTATTTTGATTTAGTTTTGTAAACATTTAAAAATATTTAAAATATTTCGAATGTTTTATTTTTAATTTTCTTTAAAATTTATAAAATATTTTCAATTTTAAAAATTCAATTATTTCATTTTTTAAAAGTTTTTTTAAATATTTGCTTGGAAATTGCGAGTGTGCCGTCGCAAATTCCAAGTAAAATTTGCTTGGAAAATGGTCTCTCGCAAATTCCTAGCAAAATTTTGTTTGGAAATTTACTCGCAATTTCCAAGCAAAATTTGCTAGGAAATTCGACTGAACACTCGCAAATTCATAGCAAAATTTTGCTAGGAATTTGCGTGAGACCACTCGCAAATTTTTGCTTGTGTTTTCTAATCGCAGTTTATTCGCAAATATACAGTCGCAGATTACTCGCAAAATTGCGACGAACTAACGAGTATATATGGTACTCGCAAATTTGCGAATAAACTGCGAGTAATATTCATTTGCGAGAAGGCATTTGCGACCGGAATATTTTACTCGTAAATTCCTCTTGCGACTGGAATGTTTTTCGCAAATTAGCCATTTTCTTGTAGTAGAAATACCCATAGAAATAAACAAAGAGATCTGATAAGGATGACCGGGTGACAAACAAAGATAAAAAAAAAAGGTAAGGGAAAAGGAGACTCTAACGCCAGAAAAAAACGATCACCAGAAATTAAGCTTTGATTTCCAAGAGAGAATTTTTTTTCTTTTTATTAATGAGTATTTCATGTTTAGTTTTTTTAAAATTAGAATAATATTTTATATACTCAAACATACATATGATAGGTTATGGTTATGGGTTTGGGCTTATATATTTTTTAATTGGGTTTAGAGTATGGCAAACCGAGTCAAGCGGTGAAGTATGATTTTGGTTTTTTTTGTGACATATCAACCTTAGTTTTGGAGATTAAGGTTCTGATAATCTTACAATTTTCTGTTGGAACCGGATATAAAAACTACATCTCATGTAGATATACAAAGCAAAATGAGTTTCAGTTACTATCTAACAAACTCCATCTGATGAAAAAAACAAATGATCACCATCCCATATAACATCTAAATCATCAATCATAGCATTCTCTGCATTGGTGATCTTTCTGAAGCTGCATCCTCCGAACTTTTCACCTGCATTAATTCCCAAACAGTTATAAAATTTTTCTTTCCTCTTCATGTTGAATACTTTTACTAGCTTACCTGCAAGTTTTAGCAGCTCCTCTATGGTTGAAGGTACGAGTATCAACTTCGAAATCTCCTTCTGTACTAGACTTTTCCCTTGTGACACCATGTGAATGGTAACTCTCTTATCTCCTCGTTTACATGGCTTGGTCTTGATGCTAGAGCTGCAATATAAATCCGTTTTAAGCGAATAGTTATCATAACTTCCTCCTGCCATTTCGCTATTTGATTTTCCGCCTTTTGCTCTCTCTGACTTTTGTTCTTCAAGTATCTTCTTAACCATTTCAAAATCTCCCTTGTGAACTGCATCCATGAGAGCCTTTTCTCCGTATTTTTCGGAACTCGAATTCGAAACATCTAATCCGTAGCCATATCTTCTTGAATCTTTCCATTCTTCCCATCCCATTATTTTGAAATCTCCGTTTTCTTGATCGTTATTCGTATCTGCTATTGCTATTGACTGTTGTCCTCTAAGTTTCTGCAAGTTTTATATATCAAAAATACATGAGTTAAGAGTTTTTCTTTCAACAGTCCACAACACGCATGATATGGTTATAACTCACATACCATGAAGAGATTGTTCATTATAAGTCGTCCATCTTCAGCATGAGCGTGCATCGCACTCATCAGCGATGTTCTGCTAATCCGTAGAATTTGAGATAGCTCAGTTGTTCTAACTGTGAAAGGTTGTGGTCTATAGCACAATACTCCAATCTCTCCAAATGTATCTCCAATAACTGCTTTCCCTTGAATCTGCTCATGCCCATCAACAAAAGTTGTGAAGTCCTGCCAACAAATTACACAAAATGTAACTTTTTACGATATTCCTATACGCCTTTCGTTACATTTTTTACTGTTAGCTTATGTAATTTTCTTTACCACAGCTCCTGAGACCAAGATGTAAAGATCCGTAGGCGCTTCGTTCTGTAGAATTATATCTTCTTTAGGTGGGAAGTACTCAGCATCTACATCTGAAACCTTGAGCAGAAACAAAGGTAACTTCATGAAACTTGTTAAAGAGTAAGGATAATGAAAAGGAAAAGTGTTGAGGATTGAATCTTTACCAGTTGAAAGAGGAAGTCACGAGAAACTCCTTGGAAGAGGTAAATGTTTTGAACAATGGGGAAGAAGAGGTAGTTTGCAATGCTTGACCGAATTGCTTTCGGCAAATTGTTCAAAGTTTCTTGTTGTTTCAATCCCTCTGTTTTGAACTTCAGACAAATGTGTGATAACATTTGATCTTGTATGTCATGTGGGAGTTGGTTTCTTGAAGCAAACTCCGAAGCAGCTCTCACTGTATCCCTCTGTTTGAACAAATAAGATTTATTCTTTCCTCTGTTTTCGAAAATGTAACATATCAAAAGCAAGTAATCCGAACTTACGTAGCTTCTGGTTCGGCTAGTCCAGTGAACAACAAGGTTGGTCATGTTTCCAATAAGGTAAGCGGTCAAACCGAGGTTGAACATCATGAAGAAAATGTCAAAGAGCATTTCTCTTGGATTCTCAGGATGCAAATCTCCATATCCGGTGGTTGTTAATGTCGTTATTGACCAGTAAAGAGCAGTCACGTATCTATTCCATAGACTTGCTTCCTTGAAATTTGGATACACGGCTCCGATCCACGTCTTTCTTGGATTAGGATATCTATCTGCAATCAGGTAGTTGAAGCATCCGGCACAATGTACAGCAAACAAAGTGACCTGAACAATCCGAAAAGTACATGTAAGTTTCTAAAATCATCAACTAACATCATTACTTTGCTCTGTTTTGGAACTAACTGAAATGAGTTTCGTGCATCGTATCCAGAAATAGTTGAAACGGATATCTTTCTCAAGCCTGAAACAAAAGAAAGAGTTAAAGAGAGAAGAGTAAGCACTTTCTCTAAGTAAGCCTATGAAGAATATGGCTTCTTAGCATTGAAACAAACCTTGCGAAAAGCGAGCTAACTCTTCTGAGACGCCATAACCTTAGCATGCTAAGAATCCTGAATCCTAGTTCGCTCCCATTGTAGTTAAACAGGAGGCTCAAAGGCTGAAACGGCGCAGTGGAGCACACATCGAAGGCAAACCATGTCGAAAGGTACCTGAAAAATGTTGCGTTTTCAAGACATTTTCTTGAGAATATGATTCACTTATTACAACAAGCTTTCAAGTTTACATTTTTGGACTTACCTTATTGCTATTTTCTTAGGATTGTCAACTAGAAGATAGGAGTGGCTGTCGAGGTAGGCAACGAAGAAAGTGAGGACAATATCAATGGCGAAGAAGCCATTGACAATATTATCGATGATGAAAAGTGCGTCTTTTTCGTAAGTGATGAAGGCAAATTGAAACGGACAAATCCAAGCTGAGTAAATAACTAGAAAGACTAGCCACATCTCCCATGCTCTGTTTGAACAACAAAACAGAGGTTAAAAAAAACAGAACATAATAATCATGTTAGTTTTATGAAGTTCCAAAAGAGATTAAAGATGAGAATCTTACCTATATCTTGGATCAAAAGGAGAGATTATATGTTTACGTAGCTTAGTTGATTGGTTGATTCTTGCTCCAAGAGATGGCAAGAGATCAGAGGAAAGGAAACTACTCTGTTTTACGGTGTCAATATTGTATTCATCAACACAGAATCTTTCGAAGAAATTTCGCGTACAAGAGATGGACATAGTTTTGTTTTTTCTTCCCGATGTTTCTATAAGAAAACTGTTACGGGAAAGGTTAAGGCTTTTTTTCTTATGAGGAAGGTAGTTATAAAAGAGTGATGAAGCTTGTGACAAGTGACACAAGAAAGTTTATCTTTTTTTCTTGCTTGTGTTGGGACCTTTATGCCAACTTGTTCTGACTCCAATTGTTTAATTCCGCAGGGGAAAGGTTAACGGCTTTTATATAGATTCAGTGTGCCATAAACGCTGCAAGAGCCAAGAAGCAACAATAGTGAACAAGAAGCGGAAAATACGGAAAAGACTAGTGTGTGGAAATCAAAATCCTTTTAAGGAATCAGACACAACTTAAGTGGCAAACATTGAGCTTTTGTGGAAGTAATGCTCATACTCATAGTTTCTTTGTTTTGAATGAAAAAAGAAGATACGAAATCTAACATTAAAGAAGGAAGAAGGAAGAAGAAGATTGGACGCAATGTGATTTTGGAGATTTTGTAGGTTGATGAGTGTGGTTGTTAAGTCCACTTCCTCAGCATTTGCAGGTGGGAGTAATATATAGACAACACAAATACACATAGACATATAAAAAGAAAGGTACGTTTGGTGTGTGTTATTGGAAGGACAAAAGTGGGCATGAAACTAATGGTGTGTTCATTTCAAGAATCCAAAAATGAACCAAGCAAAATAAAGAAATTTTTATTTTCGCATTTAACAGAATATTTAAGGGCCCACAGTATATTAATTTTTTTCTTTCAACAAAACAAAATTACTTTTTTCATCTACTATTCTTCAAGGGGGCAGAGCACATAAATTTTTTCTTTCTAACAAAACAAAATTACATTTTTCATCTACTATTCTTTAACGTATCTAAGGGGTCAGAGTTTTCGGCAATCTTCCAAAATTCGCTATGCACTACTCTAGGCCTGGACATATTAGTAGTTTGATCGGGTTCGGATTGTGGGGTATTTCGTTTTTAGGTCGGTATTCGTTCGAGTATCTTTTGAGTTCAGTTCGGGTTTGGATATTTTGGGTGTGTGGTATTTCGTTTTTAGGTCATAATCCGTTTGAGTATCTTTTGAGTTCAGTTCGGGTTCGGGTATTTCGAATATTTATCTTAAAAACTGAAAAATATTTGATATTTGTTCGGATATTTTCGGTTATAATAGTTTGGTTACTTTTAAGTACCCGAAAAATCCAAAAAAATACCCAAAATACCCAAAGTAACCAAATATCTGAAAATAGTAGAATACGATACTAAAAAAATGCCCGAAAATATTCAAAATTACTTGAAATATCCAAAATAGTATAAAAATTAATAATTTTTTAGGATAAAATTTATAATTTTGATTATTTATATTATACATATACAAAAATATAAGTAATATTTTGGATACGTAGTTATTTTCCGGGTATTTCGAGTATTAATTCGGTTCCCAGTTCGGATTCGGTTCTGGTTCTTTCGGATATTAAGATTAAGATTCGTTTGGATATTTCAAAGGTTCGAGTTCGAGTTCGGATCTATTTTTTCTGTTCGGTTTTTTAGTCCGGGTATTTTGTTCACCTCTAACCCATACCTTTGGATATATATAGCGCCTAGCCAATGAAATTTGTTTCTGAATTATAGTTTTCCTATCTATATATTACTAGTAATAACATTCCGAGAAAATACTACGAGCAGTTGCTATTTTTCCTGTGGTTGCATCTTTGTAACATTAAATATTTATTTATTCGTTTATAACTCGTAAATGTACCAAAGGTTGCGATTTTGACGAATGGGATACAAACGACTGTGTCTCTTTGACACTCGATATGGATCTCTTCTTTTATAACATTTAAATTTAAATTTACCAAAAGTTGCCTCTTTTGATATTAACATTTTTTCAACTATATATTTCGTTTTGTGTAACAACTTTTCATTGACAAATATTGAATATTGATTTAAAATGCATTCAAATCATCGCAAAAATTTTAGAAGGGATGCCGAGAAATCAATTAGATTTCTTGCCTCCCATCAATCTCCAACGCACATTAGGAACGACGTCGTTATCTTTTTCTTCACTCTTACAAATATTTAAATATTTTTGATGACCCTTTTATTTTCATCTCGCAATCTGTAAATTTTTGTTAATGCATTCGTCTATTCAAAATTCATATAAATTTATATATTTAATTCCATAATATTGTTAGCGTATGCATCTTTGTTTTTTCTCTCTTTCTTCTTAAACTGATTCGAATAAATCATATCTACCATAAAATTAGTAAAAGAAAAAAAATTGGCATTTTTTTGTTTAGAGCAGCTGAAGTTAAATCTACTATATTTTTATATAATAGTATTACAAAATATAATATATTTACATGTAAATAGATATAGCAAAAAATAATTATATGAATTTTATCCTTCTCGATTTTGCGAGTGTTGAGGTCCTAGTATAATTAATTACAAACTAATATGTATATGTCTAGTATACTTTTCCTAATTTTAGAAATTTTATACAACAAAAAAATTTATCAAAAAAATGTCAATCGTTTTTTTTCAACGGATCTTACATGCTTACACTATCATGAAAAACGGTTTTAATTGCACTACATTGAATATTTTATGTTAGCTTCCATCTTTTAATCTTTAGCATGTACCAATGGCCTAAGGGCACTTCCAAAACAAACAAGAAAAATAATTGATCGGTTATGTAAAGTAAAATATAGTTAGACTTTCCAATGACCAATTTAGCTAAAAGCCATGCACCAAATGGTTTTCGCCGCCTAGACGGCCGACTTATAAGATACGTATACGTTGGATCAAAAGCTGGAATACTCTTAATAGCAAAATGAAGAGCCAAAATACTCCTTAAGAAAATAGAAATATTAGGGTTTTAAAAAAACGAAAATAATGGTAAATGACCAAAAAACAAGAAAAGGTTTGTTATTTAAATACCCAACCACATATCCGATGGATAGTTCGGATCTGTATCCGGATCCAATGGGTATTTCTTATTAACTTCAAAAGAAAATCAAAAAAGACACAATTCTTTTTCATATATTTTTTCAAACCGTCGACCGTTCTTTCTTCTCCTCTCAATCCAACAAGAAACAAAAAGCATAACTTGGAGAGATTAGCAACATTTGATAAAATCTATTTAGTGTTTTGCATGCTTTGATTTTGAGAATTTGAGTTTGGATTTGGGGTTTAAACGATTGAAAAAGTAATTTAGAGTTTGGGTTTTTATAGTCGGAGGTTTGTAGCAATGGCGCGAACGAAGAACGTAAATGTTCCTCTCGAACCAAGTGAGGAATCGACAGAGGATTTGACAAATTTGACGGAAGAGGTTGAGAATTCTGAAGCGAGAGAGGAAGAGCAATCGGGTTCGGGTTCCGATGGGGAAGAAACGCCTGCTGAAGTGGTAAGTGTTTAAAATTTCGAAGGATTAAGTAAGATGTAGCATTACTAAGTTGGTTGTTGTGAATTCGTGATTTTGTAAAAAAAATGTACAACTTGGTAAGATTTGGTGGAATTTTATAAATAGCAGGAATCAGAGGAAGAATTGAAAGAATCAGAGGAAGAAATAGTACCGTTAAAACCATTGAGCATGTATTTCCCTCCATCCGAATATGTGAAGACGGTGAAACTCTCCGGAAAGAGTAACATCAATAAGACGGTNAAGAAGAGGACAAGCCACAAATGGATGGGAATGTGGATGCTCCTTCTAAGGATGGCTTGTCTAGACAAGAAGAAGGAGATTTGATTTGTAGTAAACGGCGTTCCAATTAGGTATTCACTTAGAGAGCATGCTTTGCTCTCTGGATTTGATTGTCATCCGT
>OVAN01011805.1:0-14318 GCA_900406275.1 Anastatica hierochuntica | reverse complement strand
TATATATATATATATATCTTTCAATAAACATGTTTAGTAATTAGCATATATATTCAAAAGCTTTTGTCTAATATATAGTTTGTTTGAGTGGGTACATATATAATGCATGTGGTTAAAGGCTAGAGATAGAGTTTTTTTAATAATGGGGAGGTTTAATCTTCTCAGGATGAGTGTAATCGTCGATTAGTCTATTTTCCGATTTTTTTAATGGGTCTAAAGCATGGTATTTCGACTAGCCAAATGGAAGGTGAGAGTGTTTCCAAGGAGAATCAAACTCGGGTGAATAATTACACCATTTTTCAAGCCCTTTTACCACTAGACCACCACCACTTGGTTTAGAGATAGAGTTTTGATATCTACGATTATATTACTATTATGATTTTTAATTAAAAAAAAATGAAAAAGCTTCGGAATTAATCAGGATTTCAATATATGAACTATCCCGTTTGAAGAAAATGTGTAGATTTTTTGTTTCAAATTTAAGTTCAAAACGGTATAAGTATGTACTTTGGTGAACATATTTGTACTTCAAAATCAAACTACAATACAAGGGAATAATTTACTCTCTTTTTTCTAACACATGGGGATGATTTACTATAAATCACTAATCAATTAAGTTACCGAGAATAGTAACAAACAATGTTGTCTTTTAAAAGATAAAATAGTGCTTATTATCTATGGAAAAAAAGGAAAAAACCTATATATTTGATGATCAAAATTATATTTTTCTACAAAATCCATATGTACCTAATACCTTCCAAATTTCTATAATTATTATATAGAAAGTACATTTGAAAATTCAAACAAAGTTAGAAAGACAAACCATAAATTACAATTGTTTTCTT
Source organism: Anastatica hierochuntica (assembly GCA_900406275.1). Lineage (NCBI taxonomy): Eukaryota > Viridiplantae > Streptophyta > Magnoliopsida > Brassicales > Brassicaceae > Anastatica > Anastatica hierochuntica. Next base: position 13,473 of record OVAN01011805.1, on the reverse strand, counting down.
ACCACATTTAGATGTATATTATATTTGCATATGTATATACACTCACAAAAGAAAAGACACACTAATGCAAATTAGTGAACAACAAGATTTAGGTAATACTTTTTGGTCTTTTGGGTGGGGAAAAATGAGATAACATAAACAAATATCTATGAATATTAATTAAGCCCAACGAATAGGAGAATTGTGGCTAAAAAGAAAACTTTTTATAATATATATACATACTACAAAAGACACACTTAATAATGTGATAAAAAAAGAAAATGACTTTTATGTAATGTGCATGATGCACACAAGTTGGAGAGTCTTTATAAAATATAGATTGATATGGGACATAATGCATAACAATTAGTTAACACAAAATCAACATGATTCATATATGTTTATATTTCTTTAAGAGAAGAGCCCAAATCCAAGCCAACTTATAATTATTCTGTTTATATCTTCTCCTTGTACAACAACTCTCATGATGTTTGACTAATTAGATTATGGTTTCATGAGTGTGTGTGATGTGAGATTAGATTTGAAAACCCTAAAGTAATCTTATGATGATCTAGCAATTCACAACTCAATAGTATTGGCTTAAAACAATTAATTACCTAAAAAAAAGCTACTTAACTTGCATTGACCAGATTGAATTCATCGCGATTTAAATAAAATTGTGAGACTCCAATTTATAGATTTGCGAAGAGAGTTTAAAATGATTGATCTGACTATCTATGTCACCAAAATGCATTTATTTTTTCGGTCACTTGTTATGATAAAACTCTACAGTTAAGAGTGTTTGTGTTAGAGAAATATTAGGATGAGTACCTTCCGAAAAGTGATTCGCGAAATCGTATAAATGAGTACAGAACACGGAAAAAGATCGTATGGTGATTTGCAGAGACAATAAATCAACTATTTAAAGCATCTTCTGGAGGTAACGCTTTCTACCGTGATGGGCCTGCAGACTTAGAGAAAGACGCCGAGACACATAGGAAGGGTGGATGGGGGTGTTACAAAATGTTTGATTCACAACTATAACCACCAACCAAAAACTCAGGATTGAAAAGAACATTGCACCAAGATACCAAAACTCAAGATGTCATAAGCTTGTAAACAAATGTAGAGTGAATAGAGCATAGAGTAATTGGGCTTATTTGTCGGCCCGTAATAAAACTTCACGGCCCATTACAGCCCACTATAGTTCCGTAAATGGAAAGAAACAACTAGGGTATTAACGTCTTTTAACCCCAAAAGAAACCCTAATTTTCACAATATCGTGTGTGGTTGTGTATATATACACGCCTCCATCTCCATCTCTGTATTAGTAGCCATGGAACTTTTTGGTTCTTATTCCTCATAATCCTCTGTTTAGTCTCTGTTTTTTGTTTCTTGTTCTTCAAAATCCTCTCTTTTGCTCAAAAGGTTCTTCAAAATCCTCTGTTTTGCTAAAAGGGTTTTTCAAAATCCTCTGTTTTGTCTTTCCTTATGAGGTTTTTTTTACATGTTTGAAGAGAATGAAAGATGAGTAAGAAGAAGAAGTGATATGATGATGGAACTTATGTTTTCCCTATTGGTTTGATAGCCGAAATGATGGCAATCACGTATTAGCTCTATCTGATCTTTCTTCTTCTTCTTCAATTTTCACTGTGTTCTTTCTGCATTTGAGTGATAAAGAGTATAATGAGAAGAGAATCGAAATGATGAATGTTGAACATTGTTTCCCTATTGGTTTGATCGCCGAGATGATGGCAATCTTATGTATTAGCTCTATCTGATCAAATTCTCTTCTCTGTTTTTGACTTTTCTTTTGCTCTGTAAAGATTTTCTTTTTGTTTGTTCAGAGAATGTCTTTTAGCTTCAGATTGTTTCTTGATCCTCAAACTTGAGAGAATTCACCTTTAAGAATCTCCTAAACATGAAACTTTTTGAACAATTTAGTTTCCGGATCAGTGTTGATTACAACATCATACTCTGCCATTGAAACAGAGTATGTTTCTCAGAGAGTAATGACTTGTACATAACTTTCAATGAGATGACATAGAACCAAACTATAACAAACATAATGGTTGTAAAATTGGAAACTACATTAACCCATTAGATCTTAATAATCGTCTTGTAACAAAAAACAAAAAAATTGGATCTTTCTACAAGTCAAGACTCTAATGTAGAGACATAGCAACAACATTACTGCAACAGAACATTGCTTTTCATTTCATTCATAATGTACCTTTTGAGATTCATGGGTCTCTACTAATTAGATTCCTACAAGTCAAGACTGATTTCAAAACCTAGACAAAGAACCCAAGTTCACACTTTACAGTCATCATCAGAGAACATCATCAAATGCTAAAGGAGAAGCTCTTGCAGCTAACACCTTTTCCTTCTCTATCTTAAGCAAATCTCCCAAGTTTGAGTATCTCTATTTGATTTCCTTCATTTCTTTCTCTAATTTTTCAATCTGATTCTCACCAATCTGCTCTTCTGTCTTCTTTTTCTTGACTTCCTCTAGCTTCTTCTCCAGCCAATCCACCTTAAAGCCCTCAACTTTCATGTAGGCTAGTGCATTACCTGCTCCTACCAGATCATCATCAGAGAGTTCTTGTAGAGACTGACACAACGTATCGATTAAGCTTAGCAGAACATTCATACATGCTGTTCTTAGATGTTGGCTCTTTGCTCTAAACTCTAATGCCATATCTGGATGTTTTTCAAATACACGTTTCACAAACTCCACCTGCAGACAAATAAAGCTTAAGAGTTTGAAACTTCTGCAAAGTTTGCATCTTTTGATTAACTTCTTTACCTGTGAAGGAAGAACATGAAACCCATTGACATCAACGCTCTCCTTCATTTGCAAAGTCTTGTTGAGTAAACCATTAGACTCGGCACCATCCTCTAGCTTAATCTTCTTCAAAGGTCGTGTAGCCTCTTCAGATTCCTCCGATACATCCAATTTTCCAACAACTTCAAGAACATCTACCTCTGCAACAATCTTGAGTTCATTGTTCACCAAAAATCCCCCATTAGAAAAAATCAAACCTTTTTTATCATCATCATCATCTTACCATTTGCAGCCACCGATCTCAAATCCATCAGATTTAATGACTCCTAATCGCAAAGAGGATAAATCTTTAATGACCCAAGTGAACTTCTTATCAACTTGACTCTCCATTTGAAAGTCTCCTCGCAGTCAAACATGAACTGAAACCCTAGAAGACAAGTGAGATAAGCTCACAGTGAAGAGTCATGCTTCTCACTCCATGAGTGTGTTTGTGTTGTGTTGCTCGCCTTCACTTCTTGACTTTGGCCCAATCTCACATCTTTGACTTTGGCCCAATGTCTTTAGTCACACACAATCCTCACTAGAGTGAACTTGTTATTAAAATTCTCCTCCATTGTACTTCTCTCTCTTTGCAACCAAACTACAAACAGAACATGAAGATCAGAAGAAGTGAAACCTTAGAGTTCCACTGTACAAAATCTTCTCTATGAGTTTGTGTGTTTCGGTTCTGTTCTTTGCTTCTACACTTGGTCTCAGTCTACTGTTTAAGCCCAACAGACCCTTTAAGCCCAAAGGCAGCTTCGTTGCCGTAAAAATTAAACCTTTTCTTTAGTGATTTGAGAACAGAGCAAAACAGAGTATGAGAGAGAGTAAAGAAAAGAGATGGCTTTTGGAGAGCTTTGCAAAGTCTATTGAGATTTGAGATATGATTTAAGAACGAGAGAGAGAGAGAGGAGAAGCTTACACTAGAGAGACGAAAATAGAAACTTTAAAACACTATGAACTTCGATTCCAATGCACTAATCTAGAAACAGAGTTCTGATCTCAAAGCCTTAACTAAAAACAAATCTACAAAATGTCATGTAAAAACTTTAACCTTTTTGAAACCTATAGACTCAAAACCAACAAACTAGAACATGCTTAAGTCATCAGAAAAACATCATCCAATGTTAGAGGAACTCTTGCAGCAAACACTTTTGCTTTCTCTTTCTCAAGCAAAGCTTCAATGTCGGAGAATCTCTGATTGAATTCTTTCAACTCTTTCTCTAATTCTTGCATCTGACTCTCACCACTCTCCACCTGCTTCTTCTTTTGCTTCACTTCTTCCACTGTTTTCTCTAACCAATCCACCTTAAAGCATAAATCTTTTACGCATGTTATTGCATAGTCTGCTCCTACAAGATCTTCTCTTGAGAGCTTCTGTGGTGATTGGCACAGTGTCTCCATTAGGCTAATCAAGAGACTAGTGTATGCTTTCTTCAGATATGGGTTCTTTGGACAGACGATGTCCGAGTGTTTCTCAAAAATACTCTTCACAAAGTCAACCTGCGAGTGAAGAGAACAATGAAGAAAAGCATGTATACATATCATCAACTTGAAGGAGTCATAGCTTTCTTGAGCATCAAGTTAATAAAAAGTTTGCATCTTACCTGATGAGAAGGAAGAAGTTGAAACTCATTGTCATCCATGCCTTCATCGACTGATGAAATGTCCGCATTCAAATCAATAAACAACGCATTATCATCATCCGTTCGCTTTCTCTTCTTAAGAGGTGGTTGGATTGTTGCATCTTGAGATTCCTCTGAAATATCAAATTTGCCAATAACTTCATCCAAAGTCAGAGGAGCTCTTGCGGCTTAACACATTCGCCTTCTCTTCCTCAAGAAGAGCTTCCATCTCTAAGCATTTCTGCTTCAAGAATCTCAATTCTTCCTCTAATTCTCGAATCCGAGTCTCACCAATCTTCTCTTCCTTCTTCTTCTCCTTTACTTGCTCAAGCTTTTTCTCCAACCAATCCACATCAAAGCCTGAAACTTTGATGAAAGTCAATGCATTGTCTGCTTCTATCATGTCTTCATTGAAGAGATCTTGAATTGACTGACACAATGTCTCTATTAAGCTGAGAAAGTAACTCATACATGCTGTCTTCATCTGCTGGTTCTTAAAATTGATTCCTATAACAATGTCTGGATGTCTCTCAAAAACCCGCCTCACAAGATCCACCTGCGAGTGAAAAAAAGTATGAATCTACTAAGTATAACACACATTCGCCATGTATATATGTGAAAAGGAAGAACTTGAAGCTCACTGACATTAATGCTTTCATCTAACGGTGGTGCCTTGTTTAGCAAGTCACTCGACACCGAAGCATGCTCATCCTTTATACTAGCCAGATATTGAGTTTCTTCCTCATCATACTCCTCTGATGATACATCAGATTCACCAATAACTTCAAAAACATCAACCTCGGCGACAATCTTGATTTCGTCATTCACAAGAAACCCACCATATACTTCTTCATGACCTAATGGAAACATTGATATAAAACCCGAGGCAGGAGTCTTCTGATCAAACAACTTATGTCTCTCTGTAAAAGATCACCAAAACATACAATCAATCAAATCCAAAACATGATGATCACTTTAAGACAATGTTTCAACTTAAAGATTCAAACCTTTCACTTGAGAGAGTCTCTTTAAACGTTGATTTACAATACTTAGTCGAAACTTTGTTTGTCTTCTCCATCCACAAGGCAAAGATCTATAATCCGCAACCGCGAGATATATCGATAAGCAATCAAGTTTGTTTCCTTTAGGAAGAGCCATAAGACGCCTGAAAAGCAACAACATAATTAAACCTTTCCTTAACCTAACTTGGATCAAAAGCATTAGAAAAAGCAAGTTGTTTACCATTTGCAGGCATCGATCACGAAGTGATTAGAATAGATAAACTCAGATTGTAATGAAGAGAAGTTCTTAATGACCCAAGTGAACTTGTTATCATCAACTTGATTCTCCATTGAAACGTGATCTCTCTTCTCTCGATCAAACTAACAGAAGAGAAGTGAAACCCTAGAAACCTTGTGGCACACACCTCTTGACCTAGAATTCTCAAATCAAACTCATATATGTGATAGAATCTCTTATGTGATATGGGTTTCTGTTGCTGGTCTTCACTTCTGAAGGCCCAATGTACAATGTAGGGCTAGACATTCCGATTTTCGGATCGGTTGAGATCGGGTAATTCAGGTTTCAGATAACTACCGATGTATAGGAACCGAATTGGACCCGTGCAGATTTCAGATCGGTTTGGTTCGGATCCAATTCCAGTTCGTGTCGGTTTTCAATTTTTTTAGAGGATCTGAAATTTACCCGACATCCAAAAAAATCAGAATTATCCGAATCGAATTATTCAAAAAACCAAATTACCCGAAAAAATCAATAAAAACGGAAAAATTAATATCTTTTATAAAATTGTAAAAAAAATTACTTTTCTGGGTTTGAGTCCGGATCGGGTATTAAGGAGTAGTCGATTTGGTACAGTTCAGATTCGGTTTTTCGGTTCGGGTTAGTTGGAGTTTTCGGATTTCAGATTTTATGCCCAACTCCACCAGTATGTATATATGTTCAATTAGTTGAAATATAGACTCTAAGTTACATGTAATTTTTATGTATCATCAATCAAATAGTCATTAACATAAGACTTGTCAATACGTTTCAAGAATGTTTAGCTCTGCAATGTTGGATCAAAAGAGAGAAAAACAGAGGAAGATGACTTGAGTAAGAAGTACAAGCAAGAGTTAAACATTAGCCCTTTTACATAATCTTGAACTACATTTTCTCAAAATGTTAGCAAATCATCCATTCATCTTTACAAAATGCGGAAACTAAGAGGGCTCAAATTTCGAATCCTAGAGTCGAACAAACCGAGTAAAACAACCTTCTTCATCATCAGAAAACATCATCAAATGCTAGAGGAGCTTTAGAGGCCAACACTTTTGCCTTCAAGTCCTTCAACTCTTTTTTCGATTTCTTGAATCCGAATCTCATAAGCTCGCTGCGTCTCCTTCTTTTCTGACATCTCATTCGGTTCTCCAACCAGTCCACTTTAAATCCAACATCCTTCATGGAACTTAATGAACCATATGCATCAGCCAAATCATCCTTTGAGATTTCTTGAGGCGACTTCCGCAGAACAATTCATGTATGTAAGCTGTCCTCAAAACTCGGTTCTTTATACGAAATTCTGAAGCAATGTCTAAGTGTTTCTCAAAATATACTTTAATGTTGTTTCCTTCATTAAGTATGAGCAAAACAGAGTATGAAACAGAGCAAAAACAGAGTATGAACATTTTAAGAAAACGGAATTGGAGCTTTGCCAAGTCTATTGAGAGAGTATAAAGTCTCATTGCCTCGCCATTACCGTTGAGGCGCCGATGTTTTGATAACAAGATAGAGAGTGAAAGAGAAGGTCCATGCTTACGCCAATAGTACCACTGATTTTCTCAATCAAAATAGTCTCGATTTCGGATGTGTATAGGAGTCGAATCGAATGTTTTGAGACGAAAAATCGAAACTTTCAAACACCGTGAACTCTAATTCGGATGCACTAACCTTGAAACAGAGTGTTTATCTCAAGCCTTAACTAAAAGAATCTACAAAAATGTCATTGAAAAACTTTAACTTTTCGAAACCTATTGACTCAAAATATCATCCAACATTAGAGGAGCTCTTGCTGCAAAAACTTTTGCTTTCTCATTCTCAAGCAAAGCTTCAATGTCTAAGCATCTCTGATTGAATTCTTTCAACTCTTTCTCTAATTCTTTCATCTGACTCTCACCGCTCTCCGCTTCCTTCTTCTTCTCCTTCACTTCCTCCACTTTCTCCTTTAACCAATCCACCTTAAAGCCTAAACCTTTCACGTATGTTATCGCACTCTCTGCTCCCACAAGATCATCAATGGAGAGCTCTTGAGGTGACTGACACAGTGTCTTGATTAAGCTTATCAAGAAACTAATGTATGCTTTCCTAAGATGCGGGTTCTTTGAACAGAGTTCTAATGCAATGTCTGAATGTTTCACTGATGAAGTTTCCGCTCTCAAATCGATAAACATTGCACTATCCTCCTCCTCTCGCTTTGCCTTTTTCATAGGTGGTTGTATTGCCTCTTGAGATTCATCTGAAACATCGAATCTGCGAATAACTTCAAGAACATCATCTAACTTTAAAGGAGCTCTTGCAGCCAACACATTCGCCTTCTCTTTCTCGAAAAGCGACTCCATCTCTACGCATTTCTGCTTCAAACCGTTTAACTCTTCTTCTAATCCTCGCATTCGATTCTCACCAATCTTCTCTTCTTTCTTCTTTTCCTTCACTCGCTCAAGCTTTTCCTCTAACCAATCAACCTTAAAGCCTAAAGCTTTCACATCTGTCAGTACATTCACGGCTTCGACAAGATCTTCATTAGACAAAACTTGAGTTGATTGACACAATGTTTCGATTAATCCGAGGAAGATACTCATGCTTGCTCTCTTCATATGCTGGTTCTTGAAACTATATTCTATAGCAATATCAGGATGTTTTTCGAAAATCCGCCTCACAAGATCCACCTACGAATGAGAAAAAGAAGAAGTATGAATCATGTAACACACACGCACACACGCACACACGCGCACAAGCGCATATACAGTTTCTTACCTGTGAAGGAAGAACTTGAAACCCATTAACACTAATGCTTTCCTCTAAAGGAGGTGCCTTGTTAAGCAAGCTACTAGAAACCGCGGTGGAATCATCATCATTTACACCATATTCTCTTTGTTCCTCATCATATTGGCCAATAACTTCAAGAACATCTATTTTGGCAACAATCTTGATCTCTTCATTCATAATAAATCCACCATATATGACATTACCAAGAGGAAACATTGATTTAAAACCCGAAGCCGGAACATTCTGATCAAACCACTTGTGTTTCTCTGTAAAGAATCACACAAAGCTTATTATCAAGCTCACACAAGCCTTGCACAACAAGTATATATATAACTTTTTAAGACAATGTTACAACAAAAGATTCACCTTTGGCTTGAGAGAGTCTCTTTAAACGTTGATTTACAATAGATAGACTAAACTTAATGTGTCTTCTCCATCCACAAGGCAAAGATTTATAATTAGCAACCACTAGATATATCGATAAGCAATCGATTTTATTCCCTTTAGGAAGAGCTTTAAGACGCCTACAAGCAATAAAAGTAACACTCAAAAGTATGTTTGTGTCACATTATTTAAACCTAACTTAGATCATAAGAACATTAGTGAAAAAACACTTACCATTTGCAGCCACCAATCATGAATTCATCAGAAGAGATTATTGTCTCTGATTTTAAAGATGAGAAACTCTTAATGATCCAAGTGAACTTGTTCTTATCAACTTGATTCTTCATTTGAGTGTCTTCTTGCAATCAAACGAATTACAGAAGATGATGATGATGATGATGATGGTGAAGAGAAGTGAAAACCCTAGAACACCTTGTGGCACATACTTGACTTAAGTTCTCAAAGCAAACCTCTAGTGTTGTGTCTATATGCTCTTTTGGTTTTGGACTTTGGCCTAATATAAAATTTTTGGCCCAAGCTCTATATTTTTTTGTAGATTTTTTATAACATAATTTACTTAGTGTTGAATATTTTTTAAAGTTTAAATAAATAATTAAAGTTATAAAATTAATTAAATACACATGTGAGTCAAGATTCAATCTATTGTGATCGGTTTTAAAATTATTTTTCCAACTTATTGATATAATCGATAAGTCATATGTATTAACTTCTAAAATAATTAGTGTATTAACTTATTTAATTATATTTATTTTTTAGTTTAATAATTTTAACTATAGAATATATGATGTGAATTTTTTTTATTTTCGTTTTAAATTTAAAGTTATCGGAATACATATTTTAACAATATTTACATATTTAAATGTTAAATGAAAAGATTGTATGATTTGTTATAATCCAAATAAAAGAAAATATATAATTATAATCCAAATAAAAGATATGAAAAGATATTATGATTTGTTAACTTTTAATTAGTTAATTATAATTGATTTGATGGTTTTATCTTTAATGAAATCGCATAAAATATAAATAACACATGACATACAATTATTTTCAAAATGATACTTCCGATTTAATATTATAGATATATTTGAAAACATTATATTTTTTTGGGGAATATAAAACATCATCTATATTTAATTTTAAAATATTGGCACAACACGAAATTTTATAATATATCAAAAACATAACCCAATATATCACAAAATATCTTATTATCTTCTTCTTTTTTCTGTTTGGTTTTGAGGATGTGTGATATTTTATTAAATCATTTATGTAATTAGATAATAAAAACATACTCTTTTTAACAAAAAAAAAAAAACATACTCTTGAGTGCATAAGAAGAAACCTAATTAAGAAAATTAGGTTTTTATTCATTCAAACAACATCCTCAAAACAAAGTCGCTCACTATCAGCAACAGCCTCCTTCTCTTCTTTCTTCATTTCGCCTTCAAGCTCAACCAACATCCGTCTCCGTTCCACAATCATTGTATCAAGTTCTCTCATGCGTGCGCTGCGAGCTTCCATTTTCTTCTTCTTCACGCAAAGCTCCTCAAGCTTCTTCTTCAACCATTCCAGCTCAAAACCTACCTCCACTAGATCCAATAGTGTCTTCTCTGCTTCTCTTAGTTCCTCCTCTGTGAGCTCTTGAGGAGCTAAGCAAAGTATGTCAATGAGGTCAAGAAGGTTGTTCATGTAAGCATTCTTCACTAATTGGTTCTTTGGACGAATGTTCACTGCGGTTTCAGGATGTTTTTCGAAGATTCGCCTTAGGTAATCCACCTAAAGAACAAGCTTTGATGTTACAAGAAAAACACAAAACCAAAGAGATCAATGAGGAAAATGAAAACATTGTGTGTTTGCTTACTTCTGAATAGTAAACTCGAAAGCCATGGACATTCACAGTTCCATCACCATTCCACATTGAATACGATTCGAGGGTTTAATGTTTATGGTTTAGAGTGGAGAGAGAGATTTGTGTTTTGAGGAGTTTCTTCCTTGAAACTGAAATATATAAATGATGAAAGATGCATGAATCTTACAACGAACGTTACTTATTTAATAATATGGTTATAAGCGATGAACATATGAATATTGATTGTGTCACACGTCAAGCTACTCTTTTGGACAAGACTCTATACTCTGTTCATACACCCAAAGACGTTTACTTCTTCATCGAGAATCCTCAACCACAAGAGATACTTTCATTACAAAAATGTGGAACCATATCAGTAACACAAGTCTATTTCAACAATTACGAATTGATAAATGGTAATATTAATAGAATAAGCATTGCTCTAAGATTGGTTTGGCTTCAACTCTTTTGTTTGCCCTAGACATTACTTTTTCATCAAGAAACCTTAATGCCTTACTACCCCAGGAACGACGGTTTAAAGTTGTCTTTGTGTGACCGCGCGTCCCCTATGCCGACAGGATGTGTGGACCATTGGTCCCTCGGACCCCTACCGGCTAGTCTGGACTCACCGGACCATGACACCCGAGTTATATAAAAAAAAAAAGTGCAGACCAACAAATGAAATCCATATGCTCATAAAAAGACAAAACACCTAAAGAACCCTAAAACCACCAAAAAAGTAAGAAAAAAAATCTTCATCTTCTTAACTTTAGAATCTAAATCTAATTGCAAACAAACTTAAAAATCATCAGAGACAACTGAGGAGGAGCTCTTGTGGCCAAAACCTTTGCCTTCTCCTTCTCTAACTTAGCTTCAAGATCTAAGCATCTTCAAATCTTTCAACTCTTCCTCTATTTCTAGCACTAGAGACTCACTATCTTCCTCTTTCGCCCTTTTTTCCGACACTTGATCAAGTTTCTTCTTCAACCAATCCAACTCAAAGCCAACATTAGTCATGGATTCTAGTGCAGCATATGCATTTGCAAGATCATACTTGGAGATTTTCATAGGAGACTGTCTCAAAGTCTCAGACAAGCTAAGTAAGGCATTCATGTACCCTGCCTTCAGATGTTGGTTCTTAACTCGGAGTTTTGTTGCAATATCTGGATGTCTTTCAAACAAATGGTTCACTGATTTCACCTGTGATTGATAAAGAAGTAAAACCCCATCAAAATATCAAACCAAACAAAGATAAACATTGAGTACTAGAGAGTGATTACTTGGTAAGGAAGAACATGAAACCCATTGATATCCAATCTCTCTGAAACATCTAACTTGCCAATAACTTCAAGAAACTCTATTCCAACAATGATTTTGAGTTCGTCGTTTACCAGAAATCCGCTATCTTTTGCCTTAAGTTCACTAAGGGGAATCATGGTTGGGAAGCCCCAAGCCGGTTCTTTCTCATCAAACCATTGTTGTGTTTCTGAAAAATTTAGCAAACAAATCTAATCTCATCATCATGGCCGGGATAGAATTTCACATCAACCAAAGTTCCACAACATTCTTTTTGTTGACCAGGAGGTTCAGAGCTCGTGGTCCCCTAATCTCAGGGGGAGATTAGACCACCAAGTAAGAGTCAACCCCTCCACAAGGAGGCATGAAATAACGAGATTTTACTACTAGGTCAACATTTCGTTAGTAGTTCCACAACATATATGCATATATAACCAAAGAATCATGAACTTTTCGATGTAAAAACAAAGTTTTGAAGGGATGAAAGCATGAGAATACTCACCTTTACGTTGAGAAAGTTCTTCAAAACTTTGGTTTACTATAGTTAAGGAAAGTCTCATGTGTCTTCTCCAACCATAAGGCAAATATTTAGATTCAAAAACGTCGAGAAACAGAGACAAATAATCAATAGTAGCAGTACTATCTCCTTTGGGATAGGCCATAAGACGCCTACAAGCAAAAAAAAAACATGTGAAAACAATCAGTGAAAACCTAAATATTACTTAGTAAACAAGTTATTGTTTTTACCATCTGCAGCCGCCGATTAAGAATGTATCAGAGTAGATTTTAGTAAAGTCCAAAGAAGAGAAGTTCTTAATGATCCAAGTGAACTTGTTATCAGCTTCATTCTCCATTGATATACTCTTTGATGATGATGATGATGACTCCTACTTCCTGATAAGAACCGCACAACTTTATAAGCATCCAAGTTTTGATTATGAAGACGATAGGATTGTGATGATCGTTTTAACAAATTGTATAGCACGTAGGGTTAATGTATACCTATTTATTTTATAAGAAGATAACTGCATTAGGGTTTGTTAAACTTGTAAATATACATCATATCTCCAATACAAGAAAAATATTTTAAAAAAACTTATGTGTTATTATGCATATATTTTTTTTTAAAAAAATAAATATAGTTTGGATATTATTCTAGCATATTGTCATTAATATTATAATTCTCATTTGAATTAGAAAAGTTAACATTATCATTANATCATTAACTAGATAAGTACTAGCGTGATACGCGAGTAAAAATAAAATATTTAGTGTCTAAAATTAATAACATGCATAATTATAGTTTGTACGTTTATAGATTAAAATCTACGTTTAATTTTTCATTTATTGTATATTTATCACAAATAAAAAATTCTTAGATTATCTTAGATTATTGAAAAATTATAAATAACAATATTTTTAAATGAAAAGAGTGTCCTTAAATA